>JADDOH010002578.1:0-118928 GCA_016648135.1 Agrypnia vestita | reverse complement strand
AGACAGTCCCGCAAAAGTGCAAATAATCATGTCATCAGGTTTAGAGAGAAATAAAAAAGTTGTGTATTTTATAATTAGATATTATTCAAATAAAGGCAGTTTTATTTATAAAAATTATTATTAGGTCAAAAAAAATACATAATAAGCTAACGGCGAATTTGATCAATATAATCTTATAAACATCACGGATAGGATTTTTTTATAAAATTATTATAACCTATGTTTTAACCACATTCTTAATAAATCTTATCGTTTCACCTCACATACAAATCATTTTACTTTTTTGTATTTTTACTGAATTTTATTTTGCGATAACATAGTGTTTTAAGTTTTGTGCAAATATAAATAAATTCCTGGTTAGTGTCCTCAAAGAAACTACATACTTGTAACAGCGTTCTTATTTATTTCTCCTTATCGGTGAACCTTTTATATTTTTAAATTTATTTTTTTAAATAATGTGCATAATGTTTTTAAAGAATATAAATAAATTTAAAAATAAATATAACTTGTATATTTAAAGTGTCAACATGTTTCATTGCCCAATGGGACTATTGGTCCTTAAACATGACATTATATTTAAGTTGATATTTTAAATATACATAAGAGGAAAAAACAAAGTATATTTTTATTAATTATATAAATAATATCACTACATTAACATTTTGCTCTTTCCCAATATGTTAAAAAGAAATATTTACAAAAATACTAATAAAAAAATAGTTTTTATAGAATATTTTTTTATTAAGGAAAGACATATTCACATTGTTGTCGAGCATTAATTACATGTATGAATACATAAATGGGCGCATATCAGCGGCAGATCAGACATTTAACTAGTTTTCATGATCAAAAGATTTATAGTCACACTTTATAGTTTTACATACTTCATAATCAAACATACCGATTAATATAAAATGTAAAACTATTAACAGGTGCTTAAAGGTTCAGATGATCTTGAATGATACGTTTCACAAAATCATTATAATCTTTATGTACATACATCATATATAAATATATTATTATATATGTTAATTATAGATAATATTATGATATTAGATAAATCAAATTAAGATTTAAAAAATCGCTAAAATATATACAATTCAATGATTCTTCTATCCATCACTTACGCTGCGCCTGCGTTCGGTAATATACGAACACACCACGCGATACGCCAAACTTAAAGTCATATAAAATAAATAAATAAAAATAAAATCAGCCGCAACACTACACCTCGAACAAATATTGTCAAAATGCACCTTCATCACAAGATGAACACAATTAAACAATGCTTTCACAAACTGTCAGAAAATTTCCACGAATCCGGTACCTTTCCACTTCGAGAAAATGCTCTCATCTGTAACTTCGAATCGTATGAACACGATATTAGTCTTCTGCATTTCAGAAACAAATACGGACCACCCCGTAGCTACTTCATGAAGCAGTAAAATGCACTCGATTCACCAGACTGAATGCAACATGGCAAACAGCCTCTACTCGTACACCCAATGATGTGTAAATAAATACATATTATTTATGTCGTAGCTGTGTAATTTACGAAAGCTAATTTTAACACTTTAGAAAGGCAGTCTTTGTACATAAAGGGTCGCACCTAATTAATTTTAATTTTTCAAATATCAAATAAAATTTTTGGAAGGTTTTTTTATTGAGACTTTTTTACCCTTTTGAATTCATGTAAAAGTGAAACTAACGATTTTTATGATAATAAGTAGTTTTTTCAAAAGTATAAAAGCTATGGAGCTGATGCACTTATATAAGTATATTTAGGCAGTTAACCACAGGTAAACTTAGTAGTACTGAAGACTCTTAGGATCTAAAAAAAGTCCTTAAAATGTATTTGCCGAGAGACACGAAAATATACTCTTTGTTAATAAACTTTAATTTAAAAGAATACATTTCATAGGTTTTTCTTTTCTTTTTTTCAAGAATAAGTATGTTTTTTCAATAATTTTTCATTAAAATCAAAGAACTTTAATGTCTTTCCGTCTGTTTCCTACGATTAAATTTAATTGATAACCTTAAAATAAAAGTCGAGGTAACCAGAATTTATTCTATGGAAAAATTACTTCAATATGCATTCGAGTTGAAGAAAATTACTAAGGAAAGCAGAGCGGTAAGCCATCACAATACGTGCACATTCATCAGCGCCTCTTCGCACAAATCCACAGTTGCCATGCCATCCATCAGAGAAGCTGGCAGTGAGATTCTTGATCACTTCTCCTATTCATCAGAACCAACTCCCTCGTGATTTTTATTTATTTCCGAAGAAGAAAGAAACAACTCAAACGTAAGAAAAAGAATTTTGGTAAATAATAACTTTATGTTTTAAACCATAAATGTGTTTTTGAAAACCAATATACTTTAAATATTTTTCCTACTTCATTTATAAAATCATTGTGCAATGATAATCTCTGATTATAAAGTCACTCCCATACCTTTCATTATACTATTTTTTTATATTTATATAATCGGGTACCTACTGCGAGCCTTCTTCCCTCCACTGCTGGATAAAGGCCTCTTCCATTTTCCTCACTCATCTCTGTTTCTCTCTATTCGCATCCAGGTTCTTCCTGCTCGCTGGACTATGTCATCAAACCACCTTTTGGGAGGTCTTCCGTCGCTTCTACTTTTTATCCGGGGCTTCCACTGTAGGATTCTGAGTGCACATCTAGTGTCCTCTTATTGAGCCATATTACTACTGGGATTATTATGATATATATATATATTTAATTCAATTGTGCAATCATATGAATTTTGTACAATGATGTACAAGGTTTAAATTTAGAGCATAGTTCTATGATTAGATATTGAAACAATGTAAATTTTATACAAACGGTATTGATGTGTTGAGATTTGATACTCGTCGTTTCGCTGGAGTTACATCACAGCTTCATCAGGAGAGTGCACTATCGCCGCGACGGTCAAGGACGTACTGATTTATTCGTTCGCGGTCGCAGATTGCATGTACTGCGTGGATGTGTGTTGCTTTTTTCTACGCTAGAGGTCGATATTGTTGCAATATGAACTGACAATGTCTTCGAGCTATTTTGCGTAGTTTTAAAAAGGCAATAGGACACTTTCCTGCTGACACTGTAGAATGACTCCAGTAGAACGTCGAGAATCGAATATTAAAACTTGAGATCAAATCTAGACACTTAACCAAGTTCTTAGCTATTTAAAATATCATTTTAAATATATTAAATGTCAGCTATAAATGTATATGATAGAAGGTTATTTTTTTTAAACGCTTCAACATGCCAAGAGGCCCTATGACTGAAGTCGTTAAATAACAGAAACACCCAACTTCAAGTAAATCACAAAGATTAATTGTAACCTCACCGAGAATCAAACCCGAAATTCTCGGTATGAAAGGCTTTTGTCAAGCTCATTGGGCGACGAAGGCCGCTTATGTTATGGGGCAGGATAAGTAACAAGAGTTCTCCCTAAATCAAATTGGTTTACATAGCGAAATTGGTTTCGCAGTTTACTGGCAAGAAGTACTTCCTGGGGAACTTCTATTACTTTCACAATATTCACAATAAAAAATAAAAAAAATTACCTTTTTGCCTTCGTGCCGTTCTTAGTAAGTAATATAAATTATTTTAATTATCAGATTTATCGTAATTTTTGACATACATTTTTTTATTTTTTTACGTTTTGAAGTTACGTACTAAGTAATTATCCTACAAAAAATCCAACAAATACTATGTACCTACCCACTTCAAAAATGCTGATTTTCCAAAACCCGTGTGAATATTGGAAAAATATGTAATATTATTACGTAGCGATTGAAGCCCGAAACCTTTTCCTTAAGGGTTAGATTTCACGTAGGGCGAAAAGGCGTGTCACCAGATTGACGTATTAAAGCTTTTACCTCAAAACCGTGTTTGATGGATAAGGCTTTTTCTGTTAGTTCACATGTCACAACTTCGCTGAATAGAGAATAAACCTTTGTTTATTCTCTATTCTGTATATAATATACCTAAAATGTTTTTTCCTGTTCATCGAACCATATTATTTCGCTGGAAAATAAATTTCTACTTGTACAGGACTATGAATATATTTCAACTTATATCTAATAATAATTAGTTATTACTTAATGGATAACATATTAAAAAAGTCTAGGATAGTCATCTGGAGAAGTGGAGTCATTAAGGAGAAGTGAATAATATATTTTTGTATAAATTATTCATTATGTTTTTGTCTCTGGTTTGTAGAACTCCATATTTATTTTCAGTGAAATGTAAAATTAATTAAATTTTAATAAATATTATCATTAAAATCTGCAGATGAAGTGTTATTTTAAATTTGACATTATCAAAAAGTGGATGTACCACGTATAATCGACCTATTTATAAGGTTGACTTTAGGTAATTCTTTTTTTCTAGGCACTTATCAATAAAGATTCCCCAGTTTATTAAATTCTATGTCATGCTTGGTTATCAAAATTCCCCGTTTTCTCTAAGTGATTAATTGAATTACTTTGAAAAAATTCTATTATAATAAATTCTTTAGAACCCGGAGTTAACATAGGTGACATTTTCCCCTTCCCCTTCACCCCTTCCCTTAACCATAATATATTTTCTGTACAAATCTACGTCCTTTGACCGATCTGATCTTTATTTTACATACTTATGATTTAAGACCCGGCGGGTAACACAGGTGACATTTACAACCTCTCCCTTTACCCAATTTACCAAACTTATTCTCTAAGACACAGTGGATAATAAAGGCGAAATTTACCCCCTTACTATTAACCCCATTCCTCTATAAAAAATATATAATCTTTTCTGTACACATCTACCGTACCGTAACGTTTGACCGATTTGACCCAAATTTTGCATACTTATTATTTAATACCCGCCAGGTAACAAAGACAACTTTTCCCCACCCTCTCACCTGATATATTTTTTGTACAAATCTACACCGTTCGCCGAGCTGATCCAAATGTTGCATTCTTCCCATCCATCCTAGCCTGAATTGATACATTGTTTTTATTAGAGACTTTGCGAAATTTGTGTGCCCCCACAAACTTATTTTCAACTAAAACCTTAACCCGAGCAACGCAGGGTACGAACAGCTTGTATATTATAAGTAAATAAAAAAAGTAATCCATAAAAACCAAGTTTTTATTTTACTCCCTTTCTTTGTAAAATAAAACAACAATTAAAGACGAATTAAAACATGTAACATAACACTAAACTTACGGTAATTTAATATATTTCTAAAATGTCAGATGTTTTAAGCTTCGAGAAGACACTTCATGCTTTGAAGATTAAATTCTAAAAACATTTGTCAGTCAATTTAGATTTTCGACATTCGGCATTTGACCTATTATGTATACGGACGGAGTAATTCAAATTTAGAAAATATTCTGCGACGTTATCGGGCCGCCGTTGCTAATCAAACTTTTCTAATGATTCCAATTTGAAAAAACCAATAAAATTTCTAAAACCCGCAATTATACTATAATTATTAATTTTTTAACGAAAATATGAAAGAACTTCTTGATCGTCGCCACAAGTTTACTTACCAAGTTTCAGCTCGATTGGATCACGGAAAAAGGGTCAAAAATCGATCCAAAGTTTTTTTGACGGCAAGCCGGCAAGAAAGCAAGCAGACGCCACGAGTTAATATAAAGGGAGTAAAAAATCTACATTACCAATAATTAATATTCAATATTTTTTACTATTACATTTTGTTTATTATGTTTTGCATTTATTAATTAATGTATTATATAAATATCGTCACAGAAACAACTTTGGCTACTTTATTACAGACATGTATCCAGGAGACCAGGCTTGCCATCATTGTATCCCATACAAAAAATGTTTGATCCAATACAAAGTTTTTACTATTTTCAAACCAAGCTAAGCGGTTGTGCTATAAAAATAGGTCAAACTTGCAAGTCTCCTGAAATGGGGCTAGAACCAGCGATTACTGGATCAGCAAGAGTCTTTTCAATTATCCATTGTTGGGTGAAAGTCATCGCAAGAATTCCCTACCGCATCTCTGTCTACTCGTATTGTTATTTTTTACGACGTGTTTCCGTTGAATTTCATTTCATCGGTCGAGGCCTGTCAGCTGCTTAATTCTCTTCTGGTTCCCCTGTACTGAATATAAATGCATACGATATTACAGAATATGAAGATTTTATCCTTTTTTTACAACGGGATACAAGATTAATAGACAAAATGTATCACGCCCTTTTGCCTAAGCTCACTTGCATTTACATCGATGGAATCATCAGCCACACACCTCAATAAACAACATTTGGAAATATATTGATTGTTTGTGCATGCTGGTGGTTATAATTTCTGATAATGTTATTATAGGTATAATACAATAAATATATTAAACCTCAAAATTAAATATTATTCACGGTTGAAATACATCTGTTCCCCTTCTCACGATCTTAAGGGATGTTTATAATAAATTGCTATGTGAAATGGAAATCGAAAAGCCTCTCCGTAACTCTCTTTTCAAAGGGTTTAAATCTTAAACATTAATTCCTTGCCATGAAATTTACGTGAAATGAAAGTGGTGGGTCATTTTCATTTGTGTGTGTCGAAATTCACCCCCAACATTAATTAAAATTTGTTTCTATGAATAATATTATACTATAATGTAAATAAAATATACTCATCTACATATGTATTAGAATGTTTTAGGAATAACTTAGTTAGTTTCGGATCTAAATACAAATTTCGTTTGGTTTTCATTAACCAACATCCCAGGAGAGAAACTATACGTATACAACCATGATGTAATTTCAATTAAAAAACAAGATCAACCATTTCCTCCAAATGTAAGTGTACCAAAAATTCATAATTTGTGGCTTATTATTACTTACACTTCATAATATAAGTCAAAATAAACGACCCTCTGTCATATAAATTTATAGCAAACAGTGGCGTACCACAAGGTTCCCACATAGGACCATTCATATTTTAATTGCTTCATTAATGACATTTTTGCAATTTTCAAAGACTCAATAAATGTCTTATTATTTGCAGAACCCCAATTAAATCCCCAAACGACTGCGCGATGCTTCAATAATCACTAAACAAACTTCATGAGTGGTGCACTACTAATACACTTTACTTAAATACGGAAAAATGCCAGAGTATCACCATTTGCAGAATTAAAAATCCCACTAATAACGTACATCTTAATAAAGTATATGAGGTCAAGGATTTGGGCATCACACAAGATTAAAAATTAAACTGTATAAGTCACATTAATAAAATCTCCGACAAAGGATTTAAAATGCTTGGATTTATAATTCGTAAATCCCAAAATTTTTCTACTTCAATTTCAATTTTTTTTCAATTCAATTCAATTTATTTATTTTTGATATAACTTTAATATTACAAACATATGTTTAGTTTGTAAATATTATTAACAAGTATTAGGACCGAGTTCAGGGTCGGACTACCAACATTGTCGTTGCACCCGCCAGCCTGCCAGGACCTCCTCAACCAGTTCCAGCATTCGTAGTACCCGGGGGCTCACCTTTGACTTATTGTCGTATTATCGGGCACACAATATACTAAGTTTTGAAATATACTAACTAACGAAAATACTTTAGGCTGGCGTTTGAACTAATTTACTAATCCTAAGCAATGTATTGAATACAATCCGTTCATTTATGTCAATCTTTCAATTAGTCAATTCCCAATGCATGGTCCTCTAATGAGCTGAGTACGCCGTACTACAGTGAGTACGAATATAGAGATGAGTCTTCTGCATTTGGTAACGATGACAGTAAATACGGGTGACTTGGATCGTCAGTAGGTACGGACGATCTACAACGGCCTATCCCGGGATCATTTGGTCGAACCCGCTCGGGACGAAGCAGTATCTGCCGACCCCTACGGGGCATTACACAACAGAGAAACCAACAATAATTTAGTTTTTCATTAAAGTAATATTTTTTTTTGTTTACAATATATTCCTAGAATGATGTCATTTCGCCAAAGACTGAAAAGTGCCATATTAATTTTTGTCAAAAGTAAGTCAAATTGATTATTCTTATTTTATTTAAATAAAACCGAACAAATTCCTAAAATTTCCTCTGAATTTCGACCATGAAGGTCTGGGACCTCTGAAACCCCATATCCATGGAAGTGTAAAAAGAAGTACGTTCAAAGTCAAAGGTTAATAACTACGTTAATACGTAAATTTTATTTAAATACATGTCAGTGAATAAAAGTGAACACAGAAAAGTGAAGGATGAGGATGACCCATCGGAATTGTCAATTTTCTATCTAAAACTATATTATCTTTGTTTTTTAAAATTTCAAAAGACTTTATTAAAATTTAACTCGCTAAATTATAAGAGTGTTATGGATTTACCAAATACCAATATAATTTGAAATCATCATTTAAACTTTTCATTCATTTTTGCATTCATGAATATTTTTCCAAAATATTTCGTATGGCTGGCGACTATCGTGAATACAAAAATTATACGATGAGTTTATTCTATTTTGCATTTTAAATAGGCTTATCGCCGTAAATGTTTTCAAAGGATATTATCATAGAGGTGATCGCTTTTAAATTAAAGGCCGCTCAATCCAGTATTGTGTATACTTTTATTTATATAGTTAATAACGCACTGAACAATCTGTCAATACTTAATTATACAAGTATATTTAAACATTCTTGTCCCATAATGATATTTCCAATTTTTATAATACCAATTGTTTTAAAAGGATTTGTGCAAGTGCGCTATAGGCTCCTCGACAGAACCTAAAAAATAAGTGCGATTCTGAAACGGGCCATTTAATTTTTATGTCAGACTTGGTGCCATGAAGCCATTCGAAGCCATAGGGGCCATTTGCGAGGACTATTTAATTATTATTATACAATATATAAAATAATAATTTACTGATTATTTATTACTTACAATTTGTCATTTTTTCAGAATTTTTGGAGGTTTTGAGTTTCCTGGTCACAATCTAAGAAAATACATTGAAATTTTCCAGAAATTGCTTCATATGACAAGCACTATATCTATTTAAATCTATCTAAAATATAAAGCTGTGAATTTTAGCTTTATAGTATATCGCAAGTACAACAAGGTTTTCTTCTTTCCTGTACCCTTGTAATTTAATTAATTAAATATTTTTTAAATATGTTACCCTTATATTTGTAGTACTTTAGTAAATTTCTAATAAAAATACAAAAATTATCCTTTTTTTGATCGGATTTTTCTTCAGTTGAAATTTTAATCAATGTTTCCACGCAAATTAATAGTACCTACTCATCCAGTATTTATATTTTTCATTCAAACCAGCTTTATTAAAAAAGGATGAACTGGCAACTTGAAATAAAAATCGTTTGGCTTTGCTCAATATATTTTTAATGAGAAATAATGTTTACACAAAATTAATTGGGTTTTTAATAGATATAGTGCGATATAATTTTTAATTAGCAATGTACTCTTGGACTTAATTGGTTGCGTCCATTTTGATTGCGTTATGTTATAACGTACTTAATGATATCATGATCAAAAGATGTTATAACATATGTAAAGAAAAATATAATTTTCTTTCATTTGAAACAATGCCAAGCTTCACTCGTCATTGTGGCTCTATGTAGCATAGACTGTCTATGGTCGTTATTATCTATGGATAGTAGAAAACATTGTTAAAATTATCTATGATTGATGATAGAGAAATTTGATAAGATAAGTTTCAATAATAAAAGGTGATTGCTATCGTAATTGTGAATAAGAAACCGGTATTACAATTAGTAACATTAAATGTCGTTTCTTTCTTTCCAGGTAATGTTTTTTTTTGTGCTAGATACCTACCTTTCATTGTGTAAATCTTATGAGATTGACTAAATAAATCTTTCTTTCCAGAAACTCAATTGTGTTCTAATTGATAGTGTCGTAATCACAAGGAAATTATCATTATACATATAATTTATGTGATATTTTACAAGGCGGGTCGTATTGTCCAGCTAACCAACGGTAACCAGTTTGATTCATAAAGAGCAAAAAATAGAAAAATATTTTCAATATACAAATTAGAATTTTTTAATATACAAATCAATCAAAAACACAATAAAATAACGAGTTTTTTTTTTAATTTTACATGTAATCTTATTAAAAATATTAATTTTTAATTATTACATTGAAAGTATACTTGAATTATGTACCTATAAAAAATGCATGTAATTTTTTCTAGAACGAAAACCAATGTAAAGCTCAAATGAGCTTTTTTGAACCCGCCAAGAGCCTAACGGAGGACCCACCATTTTAAAAAATATTTTATTTTAACAAATAACGCAAAAGTTTGAGAAGATATTTAAAACAATGCTTCAGTACCTAAATTTTAATCCCCTTCATTTTTGTTTTAGTTGAGCGTTTATGTCATCCTTATAAAATAATCCCCAAGAGAAAATTTAAACCAAATGCTTGAAATGATAGTTCCCAAGGAAAACATTTCCTATGTGGCAAAAACATTTTGAAAATAGGATGATATATTTTAACAGCGATAGTATATTTCAAGAGACAAAATATTTCCACTGGCGTTTCAGTATAATAGTAATCAAGCACATTCTCACTATATCCGAGCACATTTTCAACAGTAAATAAATATTAATGAAAACATATTTTAATAGATACTCACTGATGAAATTATATTTGTTTCTGAACCGTAAAGTGAAACTTGACAGTTGTTCAGTTGCAGATATTTAGTCACCCATACCTTACCTAACGTAACCTAGTAATGAATATTCATGACAGATGAAAAATATTATATCGCAGTTTAAGTATTTTCGAATTGTTTTGCAAATAGCAAATACATTTGTAAAACGATGTGTGTTGCAATGGGAATAAAATAAAAAAGCCATAATTTAATAAAGATAATAGAGATAGTACGAAACAAGCTATTCGTATGTCAATTACAAGGTCAATATACTTGCCAGCGGAATAAAAAACTGATTTAATGAAATATACCTACATATGCCGATACTCTGGGCAACGAAATTCATTGTTAGACTAGCAGTTAAGCAATCGGCTATCGCCGATTGCTTGCTGCTAGGCCCTGCGGGCCACTACGCGGCTATTGATGACCGCTGCACGGCCATTGATATTTGCTCGCTGATTGACAACGTAGTCGACTATAGTAGCCGCTTCGCGGCTGATAGTGACCGCTGCACGGTCATTGAATGAATTTTTAAAAAAAATGCTATGATTATTGTAAAAATAGTATAGAATTGTAGAGCATGAGATGTATTATTTATTTTATTACAGATTGTACCATATTTTAGATCATATTATAAGATATATTATATATTATATTATAGATTGTACCATAGATTAAATTAGATGTAAATGTAAATATGTAGGTTATTATGGATAGTATATAAGTAATAGATTTTATAATGAAAAGTGTGAAATACTAGTTAATAAACAGGAGTGTAACTTAAGAAATAAATAATAAGTATTTTGGGAAGTAGTACAGCAGTGCGAAAAGTAGTTGCAATGACTCAATGTTGTGCCCGCTTTAAATATATGCGTGTTGCAAGAGCAGGCTGAAAACTCTTGAATCTGGAATATTGGATTGAATTTGAAGTACTTATTGTATCAGTTTTGGTATATTTTGTAACTAGTATTCTGTGTCCCATTAAAAGTAAAACAGTTAACCATGAATATGCAAGACATCAAAAAAGTCCGCGGTCCATGGAACAATCTTAATAACACAAGGAGATGAAAAAGGACTTATCAGGTAGACGAGGATTCCCAACGCTATTGTTTCAGTAAGTCAGCGGCGCTATTGAGGATAACACAAAGGAACATTGAATCTTGTATCGTGCATGTGTTAACATACTGCAAGAGTTATCACCAGGGATGCTTGTATAACTACTTAACAGCTTGAATGGCGTATTATGGACACGCTATACTCTGTTTGTAGCAAAAACTCTGTAAATTGGATTTCACATATGCAAAGAATATTTAAATTAGCTACAGATGTAGGTTTAATATGTAGGTGTATGTAAATTTTTTAGTTTTTGGTCAATTGTTCTTACGTTATTTTATTTTAAAAAACTTTTTCTCTTTAAAAAAACGAGAAAATATTAGTCATTTAATTAGAATATAAATCACCACCAAGAATACGCAAAAAATAATATACGATTTTCCTTATTTTCTTTACCATTAAATATCTTCACGTAGGTATTTATTTTTGAATTAAAAAAAAACATTGTTTCACGCAGGTGCCATTTTATTGCGTAATATAAAATTGAAAGCTTGGAACACATAAATATGTAAGATTATGTTTCCCGGTAAGTTCCGGACTCATTTCCCGATATTTATCAAAAGTTTTTTTGATAGATTTTTTCCATATGCCTAAGTATTTCATTTAAATTGTATTAAATATAAGTATGTGAACATAAGTAGTTTCCGTTCCATTCATATTTTAAAATGCGCTCTAAAAGTAAAACAAATTGGTTGCGGTTAATTAAAAATAAATGTTTAACTCCCCAAAATGTTGAGCAATATTTTTTTCTTAATTGCTGGCTTTCGAAACTAAATGTCAAGTAGACAAAAGTGCGCGCTTTTGAGATCACTTTATATCCGAATGCTGACTTCGTCTAGTCAAGATCGGATGGTTTTTAATTCAGTGACATCGAACTTGTGAAACGTTGGCAAAATGTTGTAAAAAATAAAAGTGAATACATGATTGACTAAATTGACCTTTTCATTTGAAAAAAAACATAAAAACCAAGTTTTTATTATACTCCCTTTCTCATTTAATAGTTGAAACAGGTTTCGCGCCTACTCCACGGGCTCGAGTCGGTCGACGCTACGAAAGGGAGAAATAAAAAATTTCGAAAAATGCAAAATTATTCTACAAATATTTAAAAAAATTAAAAGAAAATTTGTTAGATTATTTTTATTGTCGCCACGTGTCTCTCTGCAAAGTTTCAGCTCGATCGAATCACGGGAAAAGGGTTCGAAATCGGTCCAAAATTTTTTCGGCAGACAAGCAGACAAGCCGACAAGCAGCCAAGCAGGCACTACGAGTTAAAAGAAAGGGAGTAAAAACAAACACAACTTAGGTTCACAATTATTATCATAATGTTCAGATTCTTATATATCACCAGCTGTACCTGTCAAAAATGACGATACTTTTACATGTCGGTTCCTAAGGTCCTATTTATTTATTTATATTAAAAAAATGAAAAAAGAATTCCAAAATAAGAATCTTAGCTTTATCAATAATAAGCTTAACATACCGTCGAGTAACATTGGTAACAACATTCTTAGATCTTTTTGCTTTCTTGGTAAACTAGAGATTAGAAGAATAGTGACGGACTTTCTCTTTTTACACAAATTAATAAATGGTACTCTCGACTGTCCTCAACTATTAGAACGTATCTTCTTGCGTGTTCCATCTCGCGTAACTAGAATTCATGCAGGTTTTGCCATGGAAACTGCAGCTACCATTTACTGCAATGGCTTCCTAGACTAGCGAACAAATACGGGCGACTAGACTTTATAATACTTAAATATATTTTAAAAATTGTATAAAAAGATTACTAGTATTTGTCAGTTGATGGGGTGAGATATGCAGAGACTGTTATGTAAAAAAAATATTTTATTATTCTTTACTAAACCTGTGCTATTGATTTCTACTTTATATTATTTATATTTTATTTTGTTGTATTTTAATTATATTTTGCTTTTTTTAAGCTTTTGATTTAGCTATTAACTTGCTTTTCACTTTGTATATTATACTAGCTGTGCCCGCGCGGCTTCGCAAGCGTAGATTTTTAGGAGACTGTTTGAAGCGTCATAGAACTTTCGAGAACCTTCTAGAACATTCTCCTTCCAGAACTTTCAAGAAATTCGAATGTACAGGAACCTTCTAGACACACCGACACATTCCGCCACTCCGTTAAGAACCTTATGGAACTTTCGGGAATTTTCTAGAACCTCCTCCTTCCAGAACTTTCTAAAGCAGGATTTTCCGGAACCTTCTAGACACATTGACACAGTCAGCGCGCCTATTTTTAAACAATCTGAAACATTTGCGGCCTTCCCAAAACAAAACAATGTGCTAGAAAGCACATTTTCGTCACCCACTCCCACCCACGTTTAGCCACCCCCACCAAACTGGCACATTTTTGATGTGACACCAAGGGCTATCTACCACCATAACCACCAGGGGGTGGTAGTGTCTGGTTGTGTAGAAAACTTGGCAATAGGGAAACACGTTTTTATAATATATATATATATATATATATTATATATATGATTTATCTTTTAGTATTGTGCTACTGCTATATGTTTGCTCTCCACTTTATATTATTATTTATTTTATTTACTTTATATATTATTATTTTCTTTATATTTATATTTCGATTATATTTCGTAGGAAATAACTATGTATTGTACATTTTTATTCATAGTATTAATTCGTTTAGTGTAGGGCGTTAATAAATAAAAAAATATGTGTCACCATTGAAAACGTTCTAAGTATTATGGCCATTCACAGATTTTCACAGAAAAAATTTCGAAAAAAAAATATTTTAAGAATATTTAGCTTGACGTTTTCATGATTGTTTCAAAATTAATTAGCTGGTAGTTAATTTTTTTAAGCGAATTGTATGGAATTAACCCGCGGACCATACAATATCCGTATTTATGTATTTAGTTTGTCCGTGGTATGTATTTTGTGTTCAAGTTGTATCAAACTCCAGAAGTTCGCCATAATCTAATTAGCGGACGATGTGTTAAACTGGAATGGTCCACTGGCGATAGAGGCAGCGCCATATATTTCCAGGCTTTCTCATTCATACGGGCGCTCATAAACATAAATCCTGATGCGAGGCTTACGCGGGATTACACCGTCCCGGGTAGAAGGGTTTACAACCGAGATGGGCCACTCCGCAAAAAGATAATATCACTGCCTCGGTGCTTTTTGGTATAAGATGCAATCAAGACTTATGCTTAACTGTTACGCTGCAATATAACGTGCACACAGCGCAGTAGTTAGCCGGGCGTACCATTACGGTTAAGGCTGTTCGCGGTATTATCAGCCGAATACAAACACGTCGAGAATAATATCTATAAAAGTAAAGGAGAGTTCGCACGTTTTTGTGCTGAAAAAAAATAATTTCAATTTTCTAGAATGTACGTTGTAATTATTTTTATTTGTATAATAAACAATAATACTATGACATCACTAATATATTTTAAAGAAATGGGTGTGACGACAGATTTTGAAATAACATTATTTCAGTAATAAACTAAGCTTTAACGCAAATAATTGCATTTTCATCTACATATTTTTAATTTCGCGCAAAAACACCCGCATCTGTCATTTCGTCTACGTGACGACAGGCCTCAGTAAACATTGCATTGTGTCTATGGCAACGGTTGAAAGACACGGTGATGAGTACTGAGGCGTGACGTCATTCGCTCTGACCGGTGTTTCATTTAAAATGGCGGATTGTCTTTTATTCGCAATGTGTATATTAAAACTGAATCCTTTCAAAATATTTACTTCTCTAAAATTACTTATTCTTTAATACTGTCATCATGCTTATTGATTCTATAATTTGTTTGTGTCTGCTTATGTTTGTAAATTACACCTAAAAACCTAAAGAACTTTTAAAACATCAATTTTGTCAATGTCAAGTTGAGCAACCAATTGAAAAAATACCAATTTATTAAAAATAATCAACATGTTTGTGGTCCGATGGTACCTTCATCAGCATTAAAAATATACTTAAAAATAAAATTCGAAGTACAGACATAAACAAATATATGGGAGGTGAATAAATAATTAAGAATTGATGTGAAAATAAATTTAAAACTTCAGTATTTGCGAAAAGGACTTGATCGTGTATAATTATCCTCGATTATTTAAAAAACATCCTGGTGTAAAAAATATTTAAAAGGAGAAAATATTTTTTAACAGCCACAGTACTAAGAGCGATGACAGTGTATGCTTAATGTGTATGTTAGTAAAATCATAAGCGTGGGATTAATATAAGCAATTTATGGTACGCTTTAAACATAACACAGTAGGTATAACTAATCTTATAAGATTATGAAGAGAGAGTTGTAAAAATAAAATTATTTTCTCCTAGTATGTTTTCATCACATTAAATCTTGAAGTCAATTCTAATTGCGTCAAAGACATTTTTTTCCGAATTTTACTAACCTCAAAACTCAAATGTCACTTTTATTATAATACAAACTGACAGATTTCACCGGCATGTATTTTTACAATGCAATTAATTTTGAATAAATTACGAATGAATTTTGTATTAACATCCCGAATACGTCTCACTGCCAAATTTCAGAGAGATTGCTAGTCAGGAAGTGTGTCAAATATGCATTGCAAGATTTTTGGCTGACAGACGTGTGAAAATAAATAGAAGCCCGTAAAAATTATCACTCCGTTGAAAATAAATACACACTTGACTAACGTGGGGTTCGAAATACGCCGACGATATTCTTTGTTGAAATAACAAAAAAAATATTTATAATGCCACAAGTGTTCCCCTGAACTTTCCGTCATTTGAAAAATCACAAGGAGAATTAAGCGATAAGTCTGTTTGACTCCCCTGTTGTTACGCCGACAAAAGAGTAGGCCTACCAAGGTTGCGCCTAAAGCCATCAAATAAGTTTAAGGTTGTGGCCTTTGCCGTAAGAGTCATGGTAACATTGTTATGGGAATTCGTAGGAATAAAATTTAGTTTCTGTTTTTTGTTGGCATTACAAAAGCATTTTTTTTGCGTCATGTGTTAAACTTTATTTTACGTGAAAATTCAATTCGATTATTGTGAGTGTTACTTTGCGTAATTCGCACAGTGAGTTTGCGTTTAAAATTGTAGAGTTGGTCATTATGGGCAGAGCGATCATTTTAAATTCGTTAAAAACACGGTGAAAAATATATAAATGAATGCGTAGTCTGTACATAAGTAATTGTTTTATATTTATGTTCATATTTGTGATTTTTTTAATGTATTATGTATAAAATAAATGTATTCTTATGTCATTACTATTACCATGTCTTAAGTAAGGAAAGTTGCGATTTTTTATTGTATGATTAACATTTTTACATGAAAATAAAATATTTATCGTAATCGATTGAAATCGAAGGTATTTATTACATTTTTATAAAGACCCTTATAATTTTCCACATACACTAAAAGCCATTAAATAAATATAAATCAGAGATTTAGAAAGTATCTAGATATTATTTAACATACATTTATTTGTAAACAGTATGGTTACATGGCTAGTTGTACTACGTTTGACTTGTAAAAAAATTAAGATCTCTTAAACTTTAAAAAAAATTATGAACAGTACAAGCTAAATAGGTACTCTTTAAAATTAGTGTCAAATTTCTTTCTTTATTGCAAAAAGACGTTTTTACTTGAAGAGAATCTGTTTGGAACGAAATTTTCAATTAAAACAAAAAAGTATTTTGTAATAAATATTTTAACTGCATAATAAATATGTTTGTATACTTTCGCTATCCCAATCCCCTTGCCTAAAGAAAGGGTGTAGTTCATTTCTTCACAATTTTAAAGTCTGTGATATAAATATTTCTAAATGCAAAATATGGCTCAATAAACCATTCTTTATCTGTTCACAGATATACAAAAATGCAGGCACGGGCAGTGAATAAATTGAGGCATGAATTTTTTCATAATTTAGAGAAAAATCTAAATTAAAAGTTTATTTGACAGAATATTATAATGCATTAAAATATGAATAATTTTCCAAGAGGATTTTGATGTGCAGCTTATTTAAAATTACTAACTACGCGTCGCTGTTAAATACTACGTATAACATGGTATATTTAATCAGTGAAAATTCGTTCTCAGTATGTTTTGTGTGTTCCACCATAATAGGTTAAAAAACCATGATATACGGAACTGAATCATTCCATGAAATGTGGCGTTTGGGGAAATATATCAGAGAAAAAGTTTCCCTTTTCACGATGACGCGCCACTAAACAAGGCACGCCATTTGTTAAACTTAAATTAGTTTTAAAGGCTGCGGTTCTGACCAGCCTTCAGAAGTTATTACGTGAATCACGAGGTTCCAAAACTCGCCCTAATGGATTTTAATAGAAATTCAGATACACGTTGGTTGGGTTCTGTATAAATGTAAGGTAGATTGACTCGCCCGCCACAAGCCACGTGTGTTCAAGTTCTCCCCGACTCCACAAAGGGCAGGTATTATTACGACGTTAAATCAAAGAGGATATTCACATTACGTAACTTACCATTTTGCCGTTTTCCCGTGGGGGTTGGAAGAATTGAGGGGACGCTTCATCCTTCTACCCTGACAAACAATTTTCTTCGCAACCAAATCATACTTGTGAGCTTCAAAACCTTCAAAAGGCCACATTTTGGTATTTTTTTATCTCGTCATGGCAAGTGTTTGGAAAAACGGCTAGTTATAAAGGAAGTCTTCTACTTCTGGCACCATCAACCCTATTTTTTTATCACTATTCCCTCCTTATTCATACATTCTTCGTGATTTACGCACTAAGAGCAATAGTTTTTTAAATCTTTCACTGCGCTAAAATTATATTTGTATTCCCTCCTAATTTAAAGATTATTTAGTTTTTCATCGGTGGATTTGCTACATATATTCCTAATTTTCACTACATTTAGCCTACTTTTGTTTTGCCATCTACACTTCCATACAACAATGTTGGTATCAGGATTCTATTGTGTACCATTAAATTCTGCATTTAAAGCGCCAATTACTTTATTCCCGCAGTTGCCCTCTCATTGTTAAATTGTTCAGATTTTTAACTAGACATCTTGGTTTTTGGATTTTCTCATGACAACCAGACTAGACATCAGCTCATGTCTCTGTATTGCTGTATATCTCACCTAGGGCTCCGCAGTAATTTCCGTCTTCTGCCCTTCTCATCCATGTGTTGCCCGCCACTCTTCTGATGACATCACGATGGATCTCCATACCAGGAACTAACTTCTCTTTTCCTCATCATCCATCATTTTAGATAGATATGTCCGGTGTGCAGATTTTTTATGTAATACTGGGCGAGTTTGTAATATTAAGTATTATACGATCTGTCAGAAATATCTCAAGCACACATCAAAACCTTTTCTATTGATCTTCGGGAAGCTTTTAATATGAGTATGATATGAGAGTCCATGTCTCTAATACGCATGTACCTACTATACGCACTGGTTGTGGGGTTAAGATGAGGAGTATAGAAACAAATTCTGCAAATTTGCAATAGACAAAATTGAGATTAAAATATAATAATATGATGGATTTTCTGTGAACGATTTTTCATGATGACCATTAAATTGAGTGAAAAACATAAACTACGGTGTATATACACGGAGTAAACCATTGTTCACTCTCTACTCATATACGGTGTTATAAGAAAAAAATAAACTCAGTAAAAATTATTAAAGAAATTATTATAAAGATTATCATTAAAGTAATACTGAAAAAATCTACCAACAAAGGATCTCTTTAAATTGTTTCCAGTACCTAACGTAGATGATATTTTCAAGCAAGTTTTGATATTAAAAATATGTAAAGAAAAAAACCTCACAAAAAACCAGGAATATTTCAAACTTATGAGAAATGGAAAGCAATTTATAATGCCTAAATGTGAAACACAACCGAAATGCAGCATCACTAAATTTATAAAGCCATTAATTACAATAATAACTTACCTATCGAGATACGATGCGTCAGTAACCTCTGCGAGCAAATCAAAAAAATTAAAATTTTCCTAAAATCAAACTTGAATTCACAAATCACTTAAACCTATAGCTTTTTTCAAAATAACTCCAATACTTTCATTATCAATTTACCTTCTTTACTGTATTAATAAATAACTTGTATTTACTATGTACCTTCTTCTAAGAGCTTCTCTTTACTGATGAGGTCTACATGACTACCAAGTATTAAAATAAAATGTTTAATCTGATATGTATATATAAGAACTGTATTTGTTCCATTAATTAAATAAATAAATAAATCAAAATCTCCTATATTAAAATTTTTAATTTGACTACTCAAGTTTCGAGAGTATCATAATTTCTCATCAAGAGATGACATATTTTACTGTCTATATTCAAATGATGAGACATTATGATAGTCTAGTGTTTCTACAGTTTAGATATATATTTTTAAGAGCAGTTATCAAATATAAAACTGTCAAGTCCTATTTGCAAGATATGGATTTTCATACACGTCATAGCTAGACCGCATTCAAAAGAATGTGCGCAAAAATATGTGTGTTGTTACGATACAAAAAATGAACACAAAATAAGTAACCTTTTTTAAACTAAAAATATATATTTATTTGGGAAATCATATTGAGGATTGTAATACGGGCTTGCCAGGCAACTTTCCCCCGATTTTTTCCTACCGGACAAAGCTAGGGAATGGTCTTTTGATTGTGGTCAACCTATATCTATTTTGATCGTTTGCAATATAACTGATTTGTTTCTATTCTCGTGTATTTAGATATTTTGTCTCTGAAGATATGCCCTTATTTTCCAAATGTTATAATCAAATAATTGTGCTGTTCATATTTTAAGTACTAAATATTAAAAACTCCCTTTTACATGAATAAGTGAATCTGAGAATAATAAAATATACAGTAGCCAAAATCCTTCCAGGATTATGTACGTTACATAAATTTTTCACGCCGAAAATTTTCTGTTCAGTAGATGATGTAGTGGGTATAAATTACTAATTGAAATATTCCATCTTCATACGAATCAGTTTCATGTGCGTCTCGTATTACGATCGCAAAAGTTTTAAGCGTCTAATTCTATACGTGCCTTTGTCAATTTTCTTATATTTTATTAGCGAAATAATAACAAGAATTTTCGAGTTGTATTCCGAAGAATTTAATTTATCATTTGTCATGTTTTGTGAGTAAAAAATAAATAATCGTAATAAGAAAAATGGAGGACCGTGTACTCATGTATATGTGGTAGAAGTTATATTTCTTTGGAGTAATTGTGATTAATGATATTTAAATATCGGTTCAAAATATATATAAATACAAGCATACCACTAAAATGTAATTTAATTATTAATATGTATTTGTTTGTGAAGTGGTACAAATGTAACTATCAGTTGTGACAGCTAAAAAAGAGGCAAATGTTTTCAAATCATTGTGAAACGTCGATTCAAAGGCATTCATCGCCGCAGCATCGCAGATATATGATCGATCGCGATGAATCAAAAAATGTATGCTTTTTTAAAAAAAATCCAAATGCCTACCCACTTTAATGTTTTAACAATTTTCAGCTTAAACCGGTTCCGTATTCAAAAGTTTCGAAAATATACAACTTTAAACGCCGCATTGACAGTTGAATGATAAATGTGGAAAAACTTTGGATCGATTTTTAACCCTTTTCCCGTGATCCAATCGAGTTGAAACTTTGTAGACAGACTCGTGGGAACGATCAATGATCTAACAAATTTTCGTTTTAAAATTGTGAATTTTAGTATAATTTTGGATTTTTAGAAATTTTAACGGATTTTTCAAATTGGAAAACATACAAATGAGAAAGGAACCCGACGCGTGGAGAAGGCGTGAAACCTGTTTCAACTAGTCTGACTCGAGCCGTGGGTCCGATCAGACGGTTTCGCCGACGCCGAGCCCCCCTATACCTATTACTACGTTTTCAGTATTCTATAAGTTTTAAGGTTAATAATATACATGTTATAGATTTTCTATACGAACTTAAATCAAGAGGAATATGTTGATAGAATATCAAATTGGAAACAATAGAGATAAGAAAGGGAGTATAATAAAAACTTGGTTTTTATGAGTTAGTTTTTTTTATTTTCCTAATACAAAATAAATCCTAATACACACCTAAAATCTTAATTCAATAAACAGTTTAAATTTTCAGTTCAAAAACCAATCATCCATCAGCTTTTGTATTGAGCATCTTTATGATTAATACTCGTTTCCAGATGGTCGATGATACATTATTTATATTACTGAAACACAAATTTCAAATGAATATCATGTTGACAGTTAAATGGATGTGCGCGCATTTCCTGGTCACGCATTCCCGCTACATGCTGTTTCCCGCTACACGCATTTCCGCCACAATGGGCACACGAGGCGTGCGCTTCTTTAGTTACCATAGAATTTTTACAAAAAAAAGTAACCCATAAAAACCAAGTTTTTATTATTCTCCCTTTCTCATTTACTAGTTGAAACATTTTTTTCGCTTAACCTACGCGTTGGGCTTCGGTCGGGCGACGCTCGAAAGGGAGTAATAAAAAATTTCCAAAAATCCAAAATTACACTAAATCAGGTTTAGTGTCTGCTAGACGCGTTGAAATATTTTCATACAACTTAGTAAGTTGTATGAAAAAAATATTAAAATTTTGAAAAATTCCAAAATTATACTATAATTATTATAATTTTTTAACGAAAATTTGATAGTTCTTTTTCATCATCGCCACGAGTCTGCTTGCAAAGTTTCAGCTCGATTGGATCACGGGAAAGGGGTTAAAAATTGATCCAAAGTTTTTTTCGTCAAGAAAACAAGCAAGCAGACGCCACGAGTTAAAAGAAAGGAAGTAAAAAAGAAGATTTAAGAAATGATATTTCAGAAAGATGCGATTTTATATAATTTTTCTGATATTCGGTTCTAAATTTAAGGAAGGTAGAGTTCCATGCCTTTGGCATGCCACCGGAAATGCACGTTCACCCAAATTAGTCTTCTGGCTATTGTTGATCTGTTCTTAAACTCATCTTGCAGCTAAAGTAGAGGTTCACCTGAGAGATTGACATCTTTCATGTCTATCACAATGCAAAACAAAAAATTATGTTCATTTTTGGTAACTTTCTTTACGATATATTATAGTTAATTTTTTGAAATCAAGTATTAATTCAATGTTGCGTTGCAGAATTATGTTCACTTGTGATCTTAGGCGGTATAGAGACACATAGTAAATGTCGATGTCGGTGAACAAGTCGTTGTAGACTCGGCACATTCTCACTATGGGGAAGCGTAATCCGTAATTGGTACGAGCTACAGAAATGTGGAAGATGCACTGTATTCTAGTAGCTCTTGCTGGGACGTTGACAAGTAATAAGTGATAAAAGAAGTGGACAATTAAATTGGTTTCGAAACATCTTGTACAAATTAATAATGTCAAGAGCTATGCATCTGTTTTTTATACGTAAGATGTTGAATTAATTCAATGAATCTAAATAGTGTTTTTTAAACGAAAGTCTGTTTTTTATACGTAAGATGTTGAATTAATTCAATGAATCTGAATAGTGTTTTTTATACGAAAGTCTGTTTTTATACGTAAGATGTTGAATTAATTCAATGAATCTGAATAGTGTTTTTTAAACGAAAGTCTGTTTTTTATACGTAAGATGTTGAATTAATTCAATGAATCTGAATAGTGTTTTTTATACGAAAGTCTGTTTTTTATACGTAAGATGTTGAATTAATTCAATGAATCTGAATAGTGTTTTTTATACGAAAGTCTGTTTTTTATACGTAAGATGTTGAATTAATTCAATTAATCTGAATAGTGTTGCCGTGGGATGTTTAACAAGCGTTTTGATATATTTCATTAAAAAATTTTCAAGTTATATATATATATATAAAGTAGACACATTTCTCTGATGGCTGCTGATTTGGTTATTATTTACTAATGTAATAATATGAAACTAATTGTATACCCGTGATAAATCACGGAACATATTATAGGCGTTATTTATTTATTTATATATAATAAAAAAATGTCGAACGTGGGAGGCATAAATTAATGAATCGCGTCTAAGCTTAGCTGCTCTTACTATTTGTAATATACATAGCATATTTTTGACGGACTATGAAGAATCCGTGGTGGCTATGTCAGATGCCGCGTTGCCGTCCACGCATCCGAGATCTCCGAGTCTCTCTCCAGCTATGTAATTTAGTTTTTTAGTCGGGCATTACAGAATGTTACCGTGTTAAGAGACAGACAAACAAAAAATGATTATTTCTTTATTTATTTATTTAACGCCCTTATAGGCTTTTTAAAATATACAAAATATAAATTTAAAAAAATATAACATAAGACAGATAAACAGTTAAAAGGTACAAGTACATACAACATTTAGATTGTGAATAAAACAAAAAAAGGGTAAAACTCAAAGTAAAATTTTAAATAATATTTTATTAAAAAAATCTATCAAAAAAAAACATCCAGACTTACTGAATTGTGCCATCCATCGTTACTGAGTCTGCTTTTATTATATTTGGGACGACACTACTCCCATACAGTAAAATGAGAGATTTATGTAAAAATAAACAAAACACAATTATGTGAGTCCACCAATGAAATAAGGGGCATTTTTATAGGTAATATTTACATAAAAATATGAAAAGACAATAAAAAACACTGAGTAGTAAAATGTAACAATAAAAAGGGTTTACCATGCTTGTGGAATATGACAAAATAGGATAAAAATATAAACATCAAATAAATGCAGTGAATCAGTTTAGTTCGTAAGATTTATAAATAAATGCGAAAATAATTACGTAGACGTTAAGACAGAATCGTACATAAAATTTAATCTTTTTGAAGATTTTTGTAAGAGATTTTTCCGTAAAAAGTGTATTTTCTCAACAATTACTTACTTCCAGACTTGAGTTATAAAAGTTCTTGCAGCGCTTTGAGTTCCCGTTCTTCCAGTATTTGACCTTAATTCCAGGAACCGGGATCAAACATAACATGCCATGTTTCTCTAATCAAGTACATTTATACAACATGCTCTCTCACTACGCATACTTTACTTTTTGAATTTTATTTTCAGTCTACCTTCAAGCATAAGGTACAATAATTGTTACAGCAAAATATACCCACCGGGAATAGAATCCGGTATCCGTGGTATGAGAAGCCAGTATAAAGTATACTTAATGTATTAGGGCCGTCATAATTAATACATGCTTATTTAAATTATTTTACATAAAATATCAATAAAAGATCTCAAACAATATAATAAAGCAATAGCAAATAAAATAATTGAAGTGCAATAAAATAATATGAAGGTTGGTTTTTAACATTGTAGAACAGTAGAACAGAAATTACTCACTGTGGGGATAGACATAGAGAATGGAGCACCACACCCCTATGTCCTAACATACAACTCGTTCACATTTATATAACTTCAAGCATGATCGACGGTTGTTGAGGCTCTTACCAGGAATACCTTCGAGAATCTCGTTAATCTGGTTGTGTCAGGTCTTCAGCTGTCGTCTCCTTTTGGCTCCTTTTTGGCTTCCAGCAACACTCGCGTCATATATTTTTCCTACTATTCTTTCCTCATTCATTTGTCCAACATTCTCAAAAATACATTTTTCAATTATATTCACTATGCCTAGATCTGTATTACAATCTTTCCTGATTTGTTCATTATTTATTTACTCCATAAATGAATTTGTTGAACAAAATTCTAAGTGATCTCATTTCCACTGAATTCTGTTTACTTTCTTTCCTCTTCTTAATTGATTTATTGAGCATTTTTAGAACATTTTACATAGAAGGTGAAAAAACGTAGAATAAATTATTATAACGTATTGGTTTCATTTAAAACATTTCAGTAACTGATTAACTTAAGAAATTATTATTTGAAAATTAACTCCGTATTATAGGACTCGCTGATCGCAGTTTTAACTTGAACTTCACCGTTCGGCATTTTGTTTTGTAGCATTCTATACGGCCCCGGAATTCTCTAAGAGGCTCTTGATATTTATTTTCGGTAAATTTATTACGGATGGAGTACCGTTTGTTTTGTTGTTGTGTGTTGTTTGATAGAATTCAACAAGTATCTGTACATGGTTTTATTTTGTTATTTTATATTCACTATAATGTTCAATCGCGTCAAAACTGTCAAAAATTAAGTGCAAAATATAATAATGTCACAAGACTGTAAAAACGGAAAGAATTATACGTAATCGAGATTTAAAAGTAAATTAGAAATTGCTAGAATGTCTACAATTTACTAATATATATATTCGCGAAACTTCTGGTATCCGAAAATGTAAATAGGAGAGAATAACGACATCCAACAATCGTTTTTTTTTGTGACGTTTTGGCGAAACCAGAAGCAAAGCGGGGATTCAATACAACCAGTGACAATAAATTAAAAGAGTACCTACCGATTGTTCAATAGAGAACAAGTGCGACAACAGACTTGAGAATATTCTAAAATGAGTTAAAAGTATTCTACAGATAACTGATTAAGGAGAAATTAGTATGAATTAAAGAATAGTGCTGCAATTAAATTTTTGTCATGTGTTTTTATTTCTTCTCCTTCTTCAGTTCAACAGTTCTTTCACGCTTCTTATCCCGGTCCACTCTCGGATATTTCGAAGTCAGGAATGTCACCTCCTTCCGACCCCTCTGCCACCCTCAATCTTCCACCAATGCTTGACGTACGTAGACAAAATGACAGCTGCGGGCGTTTTTGCGCGAAATTGAAAATAGATAGATGAAAATGCAATTATTTGCGTAAAAACTTTGTTTATTACTGAAATAATGTTATTTTCGGTAATATTAGATGTGTACCTACATTATTTTATTTATTTATTTATTGATATTAATGGACATAGTCTAATAAAATATAATACATAAAATTAACAATATATAATACATCAAAATAAAAATAATAGCAATTTAAATACAGCAAGGACAAATGAAAATTACTAACAAGATGGAGACAAGGTCTGGACTATCGAATCAGAGATTGTTTAAATCTAGTCAGACTTACACCAAAGAAGTCCAGATCCTGCCTTGAATTTATAAGACGACATAACCGTGACATGGGAGCATGGAATCCACAATTGGTTCTATGATGGCTAAGGAACAACAGTTCATTATTTCTGAGTCTACGGGAAGGGATATAGAATTTTATTTGACCCAGTAACGAAGGCACATCAGTGTGGCCGTTTAATATTTTGAATATGGTGATTAAGTCAGTGTTTTCTCTACGTTTTTGGAGGTTATACATTTTTAACATTGACTCAATTTCACTGTACGAGTAGTCTCCTCTATCCAAGCCCATCATCCATGCGACTTTTCTTAAGAAACGATGTTGCACGGATTCGATGTGACTTGTTTGGTTTGTATAGAAGGGAGACCAAATCACAGAGGCATATTATAGAAGACTATTTCAAAATCTGTAATTATGGCCATGTAGTAAATTAATAATATTGACGTATTTCATTCCAGGATAACATATATATATATATATATCCAAGCCGCGAGAATTAAGTCGTAGCTTCTGAGTGATGCATTGCGTATCACGGCTGGTTTATTAAGCAATAAATAACCACGCGGTATTCTGCAGCCGAATGCAATTCCATTTCTTCAATATAATATTATATTTAACATGAGCAGCGTTGCTTTCCTGCTCCATTAATTTCTATTTATTTAATAAATTATGAACTCTTTGTAATGTAAATATTGCATAAATTATTTGAATTAATATACTTTTGTATTTTGCTATTACTACTTAGTTAATCACCACTTCATTTTTGGTAAAAACAAACCGGTTTCAGAAACAACATTCCTTCGTCAGGGTATACTTAATACTCCCTCCCACCATAAAACATTGTTACACAGAGAATTATATTTTTTGATAGATGATTAATACTAATGACGTATGACATATTTGATTTTCATTAGGCTGAAATATTTAAAAAAATCTTATTCAGAATTTTTTTATTAAAAACGCCTAATTTTAATTATAAAGTGTTTAAATAATCAGTGTTTTCATTTCATTTAAATTTAAAATCAAATGAATCTCAAATTTAATTTGAAATTATTTCAACATAAAGTTCTATAGATTAAATACAAAAACTATAAATAAATAGTTCAGTGTTTTACAAAAATTAAAACTGAATCGCATAAATTTATCCAGATTTTTTAAAGACGTTAAATTTATTAATAAAAATGAGTCAATTTTTTTTATTTTGGATACAACAAAACGTCAGATGGGAGAAATTTACTACATTTCTAAAAATTTATTTTACGAAAGATAAGCGATACAATTTTCAAATAACAGTCGAGCAAATCTCGTGTATTTTGTGGAATGTTTTGGATATTTTCAAAAAAATTTCGCGCGTACTGAATGTCGTGAAAAATATCTTAATTATGCGAAATATAAATCATTTTATTCTTGCGTACTACGCAAAAGTTGATCGAAAATGGGGAATCCAATTCGGGCATCCCGGTTACGACGTTATTCCGAAAAATAAATATATTAAAGCTTTTTTTATATCATTCATATTGAAATAAAATTTGTAAGCATTTCATCCACCAGTATATAATCATTATTAATAAGCAAATAAGCTGTACTTTACTTGAATTTATACAAAAACGGAAACAAAATATTTAATTCGTTATATTACTATCACATTATTTCGATTTCAAAAACATACAAGCCTCATGAAAAAGAATAATAATTAATAACGACCCTTGCGTATAACATGAGCTACGCGCTGATTGACGTGTCGCTCTCGGGCGCCTGGGCCTCATTAACGCTAGTTAACATACCTAAGTGTTTGTATAGTAATTCCAACCGAGAGCGACAAAAAATAGCTACAAAATTAGAGCAAATTGTAATTGTTTTGAAAAATTAAAAATATTTTTTAATTTTTTCGAAATATAACACCAGAGTAAGAAAAGTAGCCGTTTTAAAACAAGATGAATTAGGCGAACTAATAAACTAATTCGAGATATTTTAAAGGGCAATTAAAATTTTTGAAAATATAGACAAAAAGTCAAAAAGTCAAAACTACCAAGACAAAAATAGACATAAATTTTAAATTAGGATACCTACTTGATAATCTTCTGGTAGAAAAATATTTAATTGCGATTTTTATTCCAAATTCAGTTGTGCCTCGCTATATGTCCTTAATCCGTTCCAGATCCTTAAACTAATACAATAAACAAAAAAAAAAACAGAGAAGCTTATTGGTCTTGTGGTTAGGACACTAGCCTCGTGATCCAAAAGTCGCGGGTTCGAACCTCACTCCGTACTAGCAAGTTAGTCCTGTTTTCATAGCACAAGCGTTTAGCTTAGTTTGAAAATAGTAAGAATATTGATGTGACACGTATTCAGTGTTCGTATCTTTAATGTTTTAAGTTTAAAAAAAAGGATAGAGCGTGGTGTCGTGACTCATTATGATGCGTGCAAGTCAAATTCCATCCACAAATCTTACATCAAACATAATATTTCCATCTTAACGGAAGTATATCATTAGATAACAATATTTTTATATGTATGTTCGGAGAACAAAATCACTGAATTTTGTCCACAGGGGGATAATTATTAATTAACATAAGTTGTAGACATCTCACAGAGACGAAGCTAAATATGTTACTTTTAGAATATATGGAAGTCTTTGTATAGATTGACCCAGGGCTTACGACCTGTATGAACTGGCTTAAGTGATTACTTTTCACAATGCAACGTCGACCAATTTCATCGCAAGAACATCTAAACATTATCATTTTTTTTAAAGTTCTATATACCTACATAATAATAATGTTCTAAATCTGCAACATTCACATATCCGAATGGGCTATGCTAGAGACAACTTGTAATCCTTCTCATGAAATAGTATAACCGACTCGCGTTTTCATCGCTTTTATACATAAATGTCAGAGTTCGCGATGCAACGATAATGTTCGACTAGTTTTATAGTTTCTTCTAGAATAGTATAGTTGATTCTTGATTCATGTGAACTATTCGAGAGACTTCGATAGCGCATAGTTACCATTGTTTAAGATTCTCGTGAAAATATACGATTTAATAAAATATTACTATTCACTAAATAATTATCCCTAAATAACTTTATGAAATTTTTAGTTTATGCGGAACCGAGTATGTAAAGCATAATCGATTGTATTGATGAATCGAATATTTTAATCTAAGAGCATTTTCATGTTGGACGTTGATTGATTTGTGTATGACATCCCACTTAGTCGACAAGTTTACGACTCCCCTGTTGACATTTTCTGTGACAAGGGTTGAGGAATTCGATAGCTTTTTGATTGCAAAACTTATAGTGATGGTAGTGGTCGACCAAATGTAAATGTGTAAAGACACAATAATTAATACAGATCCAACCGCAGTTTCTCTCAGATTAAAATATATATACGGAATATGAAAGATGTATATTTTGAGTTTGTCAAAAATTTTCAGAACACAGTACTGACATTTTGTCACAGCGACATCATTAATCATGATATATTTATTATTGATGTCTCACAGAGACGAAATTTTATTATTTTTTTTATGGAAAAGTAGGAATGAAAGTCTTTGAGTGTTCATAGGGCTTACGACCTATCGCACCATCATAATTTCATCTCTGTGAGATATCTAAAATATATCTTTATGAAAAATGTAATTGAGAGAGCTTTCTTAAGAACTGTTTTAAAAAAAGATAGAACCGCTTCGTAAAAACACCTGTTATTTCGCCTGGCAAGGTAGATTGATGGTAAAAATGTTCAATATTGACCAAGGGTTGGCAATAACATATATTATTGATGGATTTGGCAATAATATTGTTAAGATGGTTCACTAAATCTTCTCCTCGTCTCTAAATATTCCCATTACACCGTACCAGTACGCTATACTGTACCCCTTACACCAGTAACTTCGGTTCATTTAGTCATTACCTAAACATTATTTATATTTGAACTTAATGCCGTCCCAATAATAATAATTTCGTTGTAACAAGATTAATATAAAATATAATAATTTTGTTGTCTGGAAAGGTTCTTTTGGTCTTTAACGGTATATTATAAAGTGATATTATTCATAAGTGTTTTCTCAGAATTTAAATTCTTTAGGATTTCAACAGTTTTCAAATTGTTCGTTATCTATCCTTCATAGGAAAACGACTGGGCTAGATTTAATTTGTGACTATCAAAATAATTTATGGTATTAATTATGCGTTGGCGAATTATATTTGAATTTTATTTATGTATGTTTTTTTTATCTATTCCATACAAAAATTGAAACGTATCTCAATTTCAGCATAATTTATTGTTGTTTCTTATTAAATAATATACATAGCTAAAACCCACTAAAAATAACTTACAATATATACTTTGTATGAAACTAAAAATTTATCAATTACAAAAGACAACCGGTTTCGCTTGACTCAACTTTGTCAGGGCGTAATTTACAAATAATTTTACTGTATGTCCATCCGTCCGTCTGTCTGCCCCCGTAATTTCGGGTATAGTGCGTTACTATTATATGTAACGGCCTGAGATGAGGCTTGAACCCCGGGCCACCAAACCAGAACAGGCTGATAAACGCATGCTGCTGCGGCCGCCTCCCCGTAGACTGCCAAAAAGATGCTATAAATAAAGAAAGAGGGAAAGGGAAGAGAGATTACTGAATAAATTTTATTGGCTGTTAAGAATTTCGCTACTAGTGTTAATTGTTTTTTTATTTTATTTCGAGAGCTTCTCAATGATCTAATCGAAAGCCAAAACTATTTCTAAGCATTATATTTACCCCTGTGTTATTACAAAAATAATGATATTTCTTTGATCAGATGGTTGGCAAATTCAAAGAGTAAAATACAAGTTGATTTAACTGGTGATTTGCTCTTTTTAATAACAAAACGTATCACGAAGCATGTTTTCAGTGCTATCTTTGGGATATAATAGAAGCTCGGAAGATTTTGTTTGCACACTATTCCAATTTTAATGCTTTACCAACGGCACATAGAAATTTTAAGCATATTTCACTCTTTTTCTTATTTTCCTGGCACTTGTTCCTATTTTGCGTATTCATATATCATAATAGTACGACTAATCTGCCACATATTTCAGGATGCACACATTTGAATGAAGTTGAACAAAGCACAGTGGATCCCATCCTTATCTCAACGCGAGGATATCACATTGCTAATAGGTGCTTCTGCGTGACAAAAGGGATCCTTGAAAACCACAAACCCCAAGTTCCAGCTTGCGAATGGGCTACAAAGTAGGCTTTTATCTCGATCGTGAAAGGTCCTTAAATAGACTCTAAAACGTCCCATTCGATTAGTTCTAATGGTATCATTCAGAGGTTTTGCGACACAAAATGTTAGATTGAGGCTTGAATTACAAGGACATTTTTTGGTGTACGCATTTATTAAGTAAAGAATTTTGTAGAAAACAGATTTTTTTTTGTAATGCTTTTCCTTAAATTCACTAGTCTTCCAACAAAGATATCTTTATCGACAAAATTGAATAGAAAAATATACTTTTTAATAAATTTGAAAAATGCAAAGTGAAAACTAAGAATTCTAAATAAGTTTAATTAATTTCAGTGAGGTTGGAATCATTTTCATGTGATATAATAGCTAAAAAGTAGAAAATAATATTATATATGAAAACTCGCTTTATTAAAGAAATTACAAAAAAGGATAAAGTTATTTTTTAAATGCCTTAATAGATAGAACGATCACATTACATACGTCTTCTTCTTCTTCCTCTTCTTCTTCTACATCCTATCCTATTGGGTCGGGGTCCCTGCATCGCATATGAGGTTCCAACTCTTCCTATGTTTGGCTTCGCTCTCGGTCAATCCAATTTAGTTGCAACCTCAGCAGTCCTCCAACTGTTTCCGCCAGCTCCTCCTGGTCAGCCCCATTGGTCTTCTGCCTTCTGGTCTTGCCTGGAATATCCCCTTTGGTAGTCTATCTGCCAGCATCCGCAAGATATGTCCCAGCCACCGTAACTGTGATTTCTCGATAAATGTCAATAAGGGTTCCAGTGCGTAGTATATGCGTATGTCAGTAAAATCAAATACGTGGGGCACTTTTTCTTAAGCTCCAACAATCTTCATTTGTATATCATTCTTTCTTCGGATGACATATTTTCAACAAACATACCACAGAGTTATTTTTAAAGGAAATTCTACATTTATTCTTTGGTATATAATTTGGTACATAAACAATATTTCTATTTATTATTTTACAAACACGAAAATTAAATATAAATATTTTCTTTTTTTAAAACCTTTACCTCTGACCCTTACAATGTCATTATATTTTCAAATTTTCTCGCTGCCTTTGTATATTTTTAATTTTCAAGGAAAAATGTCTCCTTCAATTATCCATGGTGATGAAAGAAATGATGAAATAATGAATTATTTTGAAAACCTTTCATTTCATGAAGATAAGACAGAGAATTTAATTTGCCAACAAGTAAAGTTAAGAATTTTTTCTGTAAAAAAAAATTATTTGGAGGTTTATCACATTTTAAATTAGTAAATGAATTATTTATAAAAATAAATCGTTTTAAATTTTATATTATCAAAATTAATTAATTAATTACGAATCACGAATACACTATAACTACTTAAATATTTAATCCATCGGTTTTGGAAACAATTATTTTCTTATTCAATAACTGCAAAGTGACTTTTTGGTAAAATTCTTTATATTTATAATAAGAAAACACCACTAATAATTGAATAATCAACATGTAAAAACATTGTATCCTGATGAAAGGACTGTTGGCCCCGAAACATGTAGATATTTCAATAAATATACGTTTTATACAAACTGTTTACTTTTTGATGTTTTTAGCGTTAACTTTGCGGTTGGATATAATTATTGATTTTAATTAATTAAGAACTTTGTTTAAACCACTTGGAGTAACTTTACGTCTACCGATTCCAGCGTAGCGTATCTTCGTCAAAACTGACGCGTAGTTACTAACTATCCATTACTTATTTTTGTAAACAAATTCATTTTTGAACGAGGGCGTGGCTACGTTATGATGGGGGTAATTGACAAGTAGGGAATATAAACCCATTACTTGATATATTTCTGTTACTATCGATATACTTATTTATTTTCCAGAAACATATAGCAGCTGTAAAAAAATAAGATTTGCCAGTTTGCCTTTCATACCAGAAGAAAATAAATCACTAAACAAAATGGTGTTTTCCCACTATTTTTACCAACAACTCATATAATAGATACTGTTTATCATTGTTTTATTCGGAAATAATGTGCAGCAGATTTCTTAGAACTAATATTAACCACACATGTGTACATTCCTAACGTTACGTGTGATTCACGGTAGCAAATCCCACCTAACACTCGGCATACAGTTAACTGTTCTGTGATTTACTTTAGAACTAGCGTTCAAGAAACCACCTACCGTCTTCTGATTAAGGATCTGTGAACTTGTGCATATGTGAGTACTGTTACGGTACCTGTAACTCGTACATGTGAATCTGGAATACGTTGGAACGTTCTGCACAATTCCAAAGCGGCGTTAATCTTGTCCATATAGATAGAGGTCTCCTAAAAGTTTATTGCGATTAATACCTACTAAGGGGTGTTTTTAAGAGATATTAAATATTAAAATTAAATAAAACACAAAATTGTTTATATGGCCATTGTATCGGCTTTATCGTAAGAAAATTTTATTATTAATATTTAAAAATAATGATGAAATCACGATTTTCAGCCAGCGTGGTTCTAGCGTAAATGGCAAACAAGTCAGCTATCAGCCAAATAAAGTGTTGCCAATTTAAAAAACAAACCTTCAATAAAACACCCAATATTTAAACACCAATGGTATAAAATTAGTCTTCCAATAAAGCCAAAACCATGAACATTACTTACCACGATTTTTATGTATTTTATTTCATTTTAAATTTCTATACTTCTAGTAAAAACACCCCATATATAACTATAATTTCACCGAATGTTCCAGTAAGTAACCTGACAGTCGTAGATACTTGTCAAGCAGTCAAAAATTATACTTATAAACGCGATTAACGAGACTTTATCTTAATTAAAAATGGGAAATTTAATATTATTGAGAGTATAAACCAAGATATTTTTTATTTTATTTAAAAACATTGTTTATATGTAAGCATGTTAATTTCATATCATAAATTTTAATAACAGAATGAGTAAATTAACGCTTAATTACCTTTAAAAGAGAATTTCATTCTCATGTTTAAAAGTTGGCATTGTCGTACACACAATTATATACGACAATGCCAATTCAATAATATATCAATAATATTATTAATGTACTCATTAGTAGCATTATATAAGAAAAGTGAAACAGGATATAATGTAAGAAAAATAAAATGTAGGATCTAGAAATATTAGATTTAGTTACAAAAATTAAAAAGTTTTATATATCTATACATAAGTTTAAGTATATTTTATCTTATAGGTTTACTACTCGAGTTTAGTACTTCTATAGATGAGAGATTCTGGTACACTCGTAACTTGAGTAGAAAAATTATAATATATAAATAAATTCAATTATATAAAGCAATAACGAAGTTAATGTTTTCCATCCATTTTAATGACTGCTGAAAATTTTGTTTGTGCGAAGCTGAGAAAAATCTTGAACAGCGCATGATATTTACACAGCTTATTCCGTTAAGAAATTGTAGGTTTAGTTTATATTTTCCGCTCGCTACATCATTCTCGTCATAACAAAAAAATCAGATTCCATACTTAATATGAAGAAAAAATATTAGGTCCTTACATATGAAATTGGCGTCTACTATGGGAGGAACATAAAGCCGATTTTTTTTTATTATAATATATTTATTTAATCAAAGTATGTACCATTGCTATCTATGCACTTTTGCCATCTCATAGGTAGTTCATCGATCCCTTTACTAAAGAAACCATTCGGACGGGAATCAATAAAATCTTTGAAGGCGGTTTGGACTGCCCCATCGGAGTTGAATTTTTTCCTGTGCAAGAAGTTATCCAAATTTCGAAAAAAATGGTAATCTGCTGGGGCAAGGTCCGGAGAGTACGGTGGATGTCTTAGACATTCCAATTGAAGCTCCTCTAATTTGGTAGCCGTCTGTTGTGCAGTGTGTGGTCTAGCGTTATCATGAAGCAGCAGTGGCCTAGAGCGATTAACCAGCCTCGGTTGTTTAGCAGATAGCTTTTCCATCATGGTTTGCAATTGCTGACAATAGACATCTGCCGTAATCGTCTGGCCAGATTTAAGAAAGCTGTAGTGAACGACACCAGCACTAGTCCACCAAAAGTTCACAAGTAACTTTTTTGGAGTCAGTTTTCGCTTGGGGCATGGTTTGGCTGGTTCGGCAGGGTTCATCCATTGCGATGAGCGCTTCCGATTATCGTACAGGATCCACTTTTCATCACAGGTAATGATTCGATTTAAAATCCCTTCATTATTGTGCCGGTTGAGTAATGCAACGCAGCAGTCAACGCGCGTTTGTTGATTTGCTTCACTCAATTCGTGAGGTACCCACCTTTCAAGCTTTTTCACCTTACCAATTTGCTTCAAGTGGATTAAAACAGTTTTATCACTAACACCGCAGCCTGCAGCTAACTCGGATGTAGTTTGCGATGGATCCGCTTCCACAATAGCCTTCAATTCTTCATTATCAACTTTGGTTTCCGGCCGTCCACGGGGCTTGTTCTGCAGGTCGAAATTTCCAGAACGAAAACGTTGGAACCAAAAACGCACTGTGTTTTCTTTTGCGGCACCGTCGCCATACACATCATTAATCCTTCGAGCCGTTTCTGCAGCACTGGTGCCACGGTGGAACTCGTACTCGTAAATAATGCGATATTTCAAGTTTTTCATTTTGTAAACTGAGTGACGCAAAGAAAAAAACAATTGAGGAAAAAACAAATGAATTATAATTTTCAAAACACAAATACATGAGTAAATAGCTGTATAAATTTGGATTTGGAATTCCTAACCAAAGAGAATATATTTGAGATCAAATTTGCCAGTACGGCAAAACGCTAATTTCATATGTAAGGACCTAATATTTTTACAATAGTCTTTAAAAAACACGTGGATATAATTTATTTGAATGTGTTCATATTTGATATTAACTTTGAATACATAATTTGGGATGATTTGATTTTTTTCGGTTTTCTTATTTTTTTGAGGTCCATTTTATTTCAGCGTTTTTTATTAATACATAAATAAAGTTCAGTTTATATGAAATTTAATCAAATTTCAGGAGAAGCCAAATAGTAAACTTATGATATTTTATATATATATATGATATTTTCAAATTGATATGTCTGGAGATGGAAGCCATTAAAAATGAATAATTTTTATCGGTAAGAATCTAGATCAAATGGCGTTACATGAAGCGTGATTGAGTGCCTATATAATAAAAAAATAACATATAAATATTTTTAATATTCAGTGGCAAATTTTTTCCTTTTCTTATTTTCAAATACTTACGATTATAGCAACTTAGTTTTACCTATTTTGACCATATAAATATATATGGCCCTGTCAACAGACTCAACAACCGTAGAACATGTATGAATCTAGCCTATTTAGAATCAAAAATGGTGTAACATGTAGAATCAAAAATGGTGTGTGAAGATAGAAGAATATGGCGTACTATCCTCTCTGCCTACCCTTGCGGTGAATCGGCGTGATGGTTTGTTAGTTATTTAAATATATTTGTATCTCTCTAACTAAAGGGAGATAAGTAGAAAGTCCTGTTAGAAGGGGTTTAGTTTCGCTTTAAATGATCGATATTTTTGATTAATATTTGACCTTAACAATAATCTGAATCCCGGAGAACATGTAATATCATTATCAATTCTTTATTTGTGATGATTCTTTTCCAATGTTCATGTTACTCTATATATTTGTAATGTCATTCATCATCATCATCATTCTTGGCACTACAACCCTTGGTGGGTCTTGGCCTCCTCAATAATTTTCCTCCACTCATCTCGGTCTAGTGCCAGCTCTCTCCAGTTTCGAAGCTCTAAGGCAAAGATATCTTTGAGGACGTTGTCACTCTTCATGTCATTGTCAATTCTTTATTTGTTATGATTCTATTCCAATGTTTATATTATTCTTTATCGATTATTGTTCACTTTATTGTCTGTATTATGATTGTGCTTAAAACGTATTAAGTAATGCACGATACGATTTTGTAACTTACGGTATCATGTTTTGATGTCCACGAGAAAATGCCGGATAGTTACTGGAACATTACTCACCAACAATTGCTCGCCAGGAAAGTTGCTCGCCAGTTGCGTGATGGGATAGTTAATCAATAAACGTGTTTCTTATCCATATTGTCTAATAAAATGAACTGTAAAAACGAATATAACTATCCTGTTACGCAACTGGCGAGCAACTTTCTTGGCGAACAATTGTGAGCGAACAGCTGTAGGCGAGCAATTGCTGGCGAGCAATTGCTGATTTCCGAGAAATCAACCTAAAAAAATGATTAAGTTTTAAGATATTCGTTATATTGCTCTAGCGGAAACATGCGACAAGTCCTTCAACTGTTAAAACTATCATACTGATAAATTTAAATTTCAAACGGATTTATGAACAAAACTTTTGCTACATAAAAATATTCGTTTCGAACCACACTTAATTTTTTTTTTTTTGATAATCTGATATATTTCATTGTTTAAAATGGTATTTAAAATCTGAATTGTATTTAAATATAAATCTTAATGGTAAACGCTTGTGTGTCAGGACAAAAAGGTGTCGTGTTTCATCGTTTCTGCCTTCCCCCACGAGAAAACGGCGTTGTGGTAAATTAGTAATTTATTCATCGTATTGCCTTACTTTAACAAATATTGGGATGTATTTTTGTGATTCGAGCCTAAGAATCGTTGAAAATCTAACTGAGGCCTGTCTGGATTGATAATTTGAAAAATCCTTTGAATGTTCGGAAGTTAAATAAGTTTTCAGTTAAACTATGTTTAAAACGTTTATGTTCTGGATCGTCAACCCCACTGATTCTTCGCTTCGTTTTCTTGAAAACAAAATTATCTAATACAAGTTTTATAAGATAAAATCGGGTCGCTTTAAATGACTTCATTCCTTTTATTGGATTTAAGCCGTGTTTATACAGGTACGATTTTTATTTTATTTTCTTTTTAATATTTTTACGTTTTCCATATTTTTAGTATATCATTGGTAATGTTGTGTAAATAACTTGGTTTTTAAAGTAGAGATGCGTACAAAAAATATGTATTGCATGAATATTATTATTTATATATATATATATATATATATATATATATATATATATATATATATATGTTGAATCTAAGGCTTTCACGGGTACAATATATGTTAGTTCTAACTACTTTGGGGGTAACCCGCGTCAAATTCTGGTCGTCAGGACCAGTCGTCTGCCGACGTTTCGAACAGATCTCACTGTTCAGCTTCAGGGCGCCTTGTCGATGAGCTGCTTCTCCAAAAAGCGTACAACCGTTTGGGTCCAGAGCTCACCGTCAAGTGAAAGTTTGAAAAATTCTACGTCAGGTGTTTGTGGAGGAGTGGGTTTCTCCAGCGACGCCGTTAATGTGTTTTGCTCGGCTTCTAGTAATCCGTATATTTACTTTCCGAACAATGGAGGTATTCTTTGCTAAACTGCAAATAGAGTATATATATTATTAAACATATTTATTTCGTATTAAATATTACGGGACTCGTTCCTTAAAAGAAATGAAAAATATGTTTAATAATATATATACTCTATTTGCAGTTTAGCAAAGAATACCTCCATTGTTCGGAAATCGACTAGCGAGAAGACATCAAAGCTTCGTTTGATATTCTCGTAAACAGTCGATTACTTCCCGAATAAAAATGGAATAATATAAATAAGTGAATTAATAATTCAAAGAGAAACATATAACTATCAAATATTGACGACTTGTTAAGTCGCTGGGATAGTGAAATTGGTTACACGCTGTGCGTGAAACACAGAGGTCCGTGGTTCGAATCCAGGTTCCAGCATTTAATTTTTCAGTTTTATTATTTGATATTTGTGTGTTTCTCTTTATTTCATTTATTTATTTCGTATTATATATTACGGGACTCGTTCCTTAAAAGAAAAATAAAAATATGTTTAATAATATATATATTTATATAATATATACTATATATCTATATATATAGATATATATATATATTTACTAATATCTATATATATATATATAGTTACATAATATATATAATATAATATATATATATATTGTCACGAGATCCTATCATTAAGATAAACCGCACAAAATCGAAGCTTTATAAACAAAGCACATTAACGAATATTTTAGAATAAACTAGAATTTGGTGGAAAGCACAACTATATTCGAGAAGCTTCTGGAATTCTAGGATTTGACACTTTTGTATTTGAGAGCCGCAAAAAGTCATAGAAGTGAGCGCAACAGCGAATTCAAGTACTAGGGTACCACCCTGTGAGCAAGAAGTATTCTAGAGCGAATCAATGCGATAATAACAAAAATAATGCATTTACTCCAGCGTAACCAAGTTAGGTGTGTAGGATCTTTGTCCGCCATATAAATATACAAATATTTTACAAAAATTATATATAATAAAACATAAGTACCAAATGCTCTGAAAATAAATTTAAAATAATGAACAGTAAAGACAGCAGAAGAAACAGTGAATAAACTGCTCCACAGATAGGCGAATATTCCAGAAGACAAGTATAAAATATTCCACTCAAGTGTAAGATTCTCGAAAAAATAAGTGTGAATTACATAACAACATAAACCAGTTTAGTGTGTGTCCGGTGACTTTTTGTAATAAATTAAACATTAATTAATTTCGAGTGTTTCATTTGTCTTCTACTGCCGCTACCCATGATAATTTAACATACGTTAAACAGCTGTGTAGTTTCCACGTTCATCATATTCCTACATCTCAATTAAAATACTTTTCACCATTTTGTACGTTAGTCACACTTAACATACTGAGCCAGATAATTATGTATTTAATAACAATCATATAATCATCTAGAAAAAAATGTATTTTGACGGTGCGCTATGTACGAAAAAATTTTATTCTTACGGAAATTCCACTTTTGAATATTTAACTATAACTGGTTGCGGATATTTTTACGAACCGTATGTTTTTCCGAGTTTCTCGACGTTTCGTTGAATTTTTATTCAACGTCATCAGGATGACGACCTGTACTATATTTCAACGGACTCCCTCACTAACAAAAATCACTAAAACACTATTAACAGATTAATGAGGGAGTCAATTGAAATATACAATCATTCCAATTTCAATAGAAATGACAGCTACAACCTTTCAAGGATTTGGCGCCCTGTTCTTACGATATTAATTCAACCTTTGAGAGACGTCGGAGAAAAGTCCGCCGACGTAACTAGTACATATTGCACACTGGTGATCTCTATCGTAGAATGAGTGAACAATCCACAAAAAAGTGCATATAATTTACGCCCTCGAAAGCAGTAATCAGTCCGCCCTTTACCTCCGCGGATATAGGTCATCCTCCTGATGACGTTAAATAAAAATTGTCTTTCGAAAAAAGATACGGTTCGTATAAAATATCCAAAACCAATTATAGTTAAATATGTCTAACGACCATAATAAAAAACTTAACTCCTTAACTACTTTTAAATGTTGATAAATATTGATTACGGAACGACAAAAAATGTTGAAAATGGATTTTGGAAGTTCATTTATATTTTCCAGTTCACGAAGCATAATAACTATGGCAAACAAAAATAACAAAAACAATTGTAATGCGACCTCACTAGGAATCGAACCTCCGGTATGAGAAGTCAGTGCCGTGTCCACTAAAGTGCCAGGAACCGCCAAATATATTTCCATGTTTTTTAGTGGAAATGCAAACACGGTATACGTGTCGTACTAATATTCTTACTATTTCCAAACTTAGTTAAATGCTTTTTAGAACGGGGCTCAAACCACCGTACACTGGACGGGAGTTATAACCACTAGACCATCTAGCTATTCAGGATACGTTTGATGGCTCAATTTGATTAAAATATTCAAATAAGATTTTTGAAGCCCCACAGCTATGTTACGTGAGTAAAATATTTTTATTAGAGCGAGGCTGCTGATGCCATCTGACCTAAGCTATGAATTTCTAACCCCAACCCACTTTCCAAGTTTTCGATAATAAATTAATTTGATTTCAAAGTTTATGTAATTACAGGACAATTTTTTTAATGCACTCTACAAGCAGCCAATGATGAATCTGTTGTTAATTTATTAATTATTACTAGATCACGCAGATTGGAGAACTCAAAATCAATTTAAATTTTATTTATTACAAAAAATCATTAAACTCTAACTCTAAATAGAGCACTTTGTAATCGTCTTCCCGAATATTCGCGCGTCAGTGGTACAACGATGCACGTGGTCTGTATTGCATCGATCACTGTCGAGAATATTCCGAATATTTTTACATTCGTTACACTGTCCACGTTCACTCATATCACAGTTCGCTCGTCTCTATTCGTTCGGAATCTATGGTCTCAATTTCAACACTTAAATAAAAGTTTTAAGTGTTTTTAGTGTTTGATTTGACTTCCACAGTCATGATACCGTGATAATATATTACGGAGGAATACCTATAATATGATCTGTATATTTGGTCAACTCAGTTTACAAGTCAAATTCAATCATAAAAAGACCGTCATTTTTGACGGGTATGGCTGGTACAGCAATAATGCGGGTGGCAGAACATAAATCATACAATACTTTCAAACTGTTACTTTTCCACGTGCGATAAAGACAAAAGATGTAAATGACACGTTGTTTTATTTCATGTTATCTTTATTCGAGAAGATATCATCTTGTGTATGGTGAATGGAATAATAAAAAATAATGGTACAAAATATACTTTTATGGAAACGGTACACGCCTTTGAAATTTAAATATTGAAAGTAACTGTGGTACGTAATGTTGTTCCTTTAACACTACACGTTTTCGGTTATTTTATGTAACGGCACGGCGTTACAAGTGATAAACAGTATTATATTATTACTATCTTATATTGGATCCAAACCATTATAAGCCTAGAAAATAATCGATAGAAAACGCCCAAAAAATGTCCATACTTATAATATAACTTATATTCATATTAAAGGGTGTATCAACGATAGCTGCAGGATTTTTAAAATTTAAAATTATAGCCCTAGTGAGGTGTAACAATATATATATAAAATAACAAGAATCTTTACATAAACACAAAACACGTTTAAAATAACAAAACAAAAAATTAATATAAATAAAACATATTGAAGGCAAATGAACAATCATTAAAACACTTTAAATAAATATTTATTTATTTATTTATTTATTTATTCATTCATTTACGCCTAAATAGGCTTTTACATATGTAGGTATATAACAGTTATTTGCAAAAATAATATAAACAGAGAGAAAAACAAAAAAAGAAAGTGTATATAATTTACATTGTGGCGGAATGAAGCGCTCTCAGTATCGCGCCCCTATACTGTGACAGGCCAGAACCAAACACGTCCGCTATGTTTGTATAATTGTTACCTAACCTGTGTATTCTAGGTACTAGCGAGTTGTAGTGAGCATTTGTTCTAGTATTGTCACAGTAAAAAGGCGTCGGCACTCGAGTAGTTCGACTGGGTACATGGAACATTATTAAGGACAAAATTTCAGGGCTGTGGTAATGCGAGTTTACAATTTTATATAATAAAATCAGATCGGATAAAACTCTCCTGTCCGATAGTGGCAATAAACCGGTAAAATATAATAAGTTTGTATAGTTAAGATTTTCTATTGGGATATGGAGACGGAAATTTATGTAGCGTAAAAATTTATGTTGAATTCTTTCTATTGTATGAACATGAGCATTGTAATAGGGACACCAGATAGATGAGTTGTATTCGATTTGACTTCTAACAAGAGAACAATAAAGGAGTTTGACCGTTTGAATATTTGTGAAGGAATTACAAGAGCGCAGAACAAAGCCAAGTGTTTTCATAGCCTTGTTTGCTATATTATTGATATGGTTTACGAATGATAATTCCTCGTCAAATAAAATGCCAAGATCATTAATTTCAGTAACGGTTTTCAAGGGAGTGGCATTAATCGAGTAGTTAAAAATGATAGGATTTTTAATTGTATGAAAGCGTATAATTTGGCATTTGTCAATATTTAGAAGGAGTTTATTAGTACTGCACCAGTAATTCAGATTGGCCAAATTAAGTTGGATCTTTTGGCAATCTTGAATATTTCGTATCACTTTAAACACTTTCATGTCATCAGCAAAAATTAAAATGTTTACATCATGAAAAACAATAATAATGTCATTAATAAATAATAAAAACAAGATAGGTCCTAGATGAGAACCTTGTGGGACACCGCTGGTTGCTCTAAACTTAAAGGAAGAGAAAGAATTTATTTTTACAAATAGTTCTCTATTACAAATATATGATTTTATCCAATTTAAAAATTTTCCCCTTATACCTATTTTATTAAGTTTGAATAAAAATATGTTGTGATTCACCTTATCAAACGCTTTACTGAAATCAGTGTATATAGAGTCAACTTGTAGTTTCTGCGATAAAGCATTAGTAATGTAACTTTGATATAATAAAAGATTCGTTAAAGTAGATTTGCCAGGTGTAAAACCATGTTGATTAGGAACAATTATTTTATTTATATCGTTCGAAATATTTTCTAGAACAACACTTTCAAACAGTTTAGGTATGGTGGATAAAATACATATAGGACGATAATTGGAGACATCACTCTTATTACCCTTTTTAAATACTGGAATAAGATAACTTAATTTCCAGGCTTCGGGGAAAGTGCCCAATTCCAGAGATTGATTAAATAATTCTACTAGTGGATAGGATATTGAGGATACACATTGTTTTAATAGTATAGGTGGAATGTTGTCAGGGCCGGGTATGTACAAACAATGATTAGTATAAAAGCAAACATTACATAATAATTAAAAACTTTTGAAAAAAATTAAGATAAATAAGATAAGAATATTAAATAAACCAAAAAAATAATAGATATAAATGAAACATTTAAAAAAAAAGAAACGAACAATCATTTAAACACTTTATAAATAAATATATACATCAATAATTAGTTTAAAAGTAAACAATAATAATTAAAACCTTAAAAAAATAATAACACAGTAAAAATATATAATAGTGAGTAGAAAGGAAATTCACAATGGTACCAATTCAAGGAAAACAAAAAATAAATAAAAATTTAGTCCATCAAACTGTAGATGTAGGTACCTACTCAATACTACTGGCATATTCTAAGTAGTACTTTATTTAGGGTATGCTCCTACAACAAAAATGTCAACGAATTTCTAGAACTTATTCTATATTGAATTTAAAGTGTAGTTATTCCCGTAGATCCCTACAAAGAATACTTCGTGATGTCTTATTTGTATGGTACATTATACCAGACTATTTGAATCAGTTTAGGGTAGTCCAACATATTTTTAATAATAATTTTAAATAAAAACACCATGTTTTGTTTCAAATATTTAAAAAAAAAACATATTTTATTAAGACCTGGTATTTATGCACGTACAAAACGGAAAGGAGGTGACCTGGGTTCGAATCCCAGTAGTAACCTAATATTTTTTTGTGAATTAGATTTTTCTGTATATCTTTCTAATTGATTAATTAATTTGATTTAAAAATTTCACAGAACTTTGTTCTGAAAAATAACAACTTCACAAATATGAATGTGTTCTTGAATATATATAATATCTGTTGTATAAAAGTATGTCCAAATAAAATGAATTATTCAATTAATTCTGGCATCCATCTAGCGGTGGCATTGCAAAGTAATTTCAACTAACGTATCAAACAAGTGGAATGCTCTATGGACAAAAATAAAAATTAATCAATTAATAAAAGTAAGAACTACGTATTAGGTCGATATATTCACGTAAACATAGAGGGTTGCTATAGCTTAGTGGTCAGAGCACCGGCCCCGGAAAGGAGGTGACCTGGGTTCGAATCCCAGTTGTATCCTTATATTTTTTCGTGAATTAGATTTTTCTATATCTTTTTAATTGATTAATTAATTTGATTTAACTATTATTAATAGCTATAGTCAACATTGTAAGCTATACTTACGCGCATTCTTTTGATCCACAAAGTATAAAATAGTAACATTGATGAATTAAGCTAATTCAAAGGAGAGGAGAATTTAAATTAAATCCCCTAGTAAATACAACATATTGTTAACAATAGTCATATTTTTTGTTATTTTTTACCAAACCGAGTATTTTACGTAAGAACGTCTTATTGTAATAAAGCCCAACTTATTTACTACGAGAGTTTTTAAGAGTCAAAGTAACATTTTCATAATTTTTCCAAAATGTATAAACTCGTCGTTTCTTCAAGCAAGGCGAACGTATTGTGGTGCCAAATTACAGACAAGAAATTACCTTAGTAGTTCATGTCTATTTATTTTAGTAGTGTTTTGACCACACTTTTCGTGACATTTTTAAATATAAAGTTTTAAATCTAACTATAAAGTCTCACTGCTGCCAGAGCCGACAGATGCCGAGTTCAACTTCACTTCTCTCCCGTTTCCAACTGCTAACTCTGTATTTATTGAACGGTTCGTAGAAAGTTACTGATGTTCCATGTTCACTGATATTTTTAGCAAAACAAATGGTTATTCTAACAAACGCGTTCAGAACCCCAATGCTCCAAATTAAGAATGTGGTTTTAGGATAACAAGAAATTCTAATTTTTAAACCATTCGCAGAATCACCTAATGGTTTTCATATCTTCCCACGAAAATGAGACCACCCTGATGTAGGAAAATTAAAAAAAAAAATCGCGTTTTTATACGTACTTGATAACATATGCGCATCAATATAATATCGTGGGGCTACTGTCAACAGTTGGTTAGACCCCAAATCATAAAATGTAGTAATCGCAATTTTAAAGTTTGACTGTCTGTCTAAAATCAGACTTATTCATTACTTACAATGTTTTGACTGTAAAGATACACACCAAGTTTCGATTGATTATTGCTTTGTTTAATTTTGTAAGTTTTTTTACAAACTTTGGTCTTTTTGATTTAAAAAATACTTGAGTACGATATTTTCTTTAATAAACGAGTTGCTTAAAATTGTGTTACCAATATCAGAGGACCAACATCATAGATATTCAGATATAAATTCGTCGCTAAATCCATTTACCTAAAGTGTGGGCTTACCAACTGTTGGCAGTAGCCGCAGTAATGCCTATTCCTATAAAGTATTATCCGGCGAGGGCGTCAAAGACGGAATCATCCATAGGAGCGGCTACGAAGGGGATCTATGTACTCTATATGTGCATGCGCATGTGATAACGGCACGTTACTAACCTTTCCAGTGGATAGCGGTCGATCCCATACAGGTAGGACCATGGGGGATCGAGCGGAGAGGACGTGGGAGCAGAGGATCGCGTATTCCGGATGCGCAGCTACACCAGACGCAGGGGCTTCAGTCCGTAGGAACGTTAGGTAATCAATATATGGCCACGGAAAATAATATGTTTAGCAATTGCACCGTAGGGTTTATTTGACGTACTAGGTAGTTTTGTTTGCGTTTTCCATGAACATTCACGAACTTCATACCCCAGTGTTTAATTTAAGTAAAGCTTGCATTAGGGTTACCACAAAACCAATTCATCCCCTATAGTTCGAAACAAAAAATTACATAACGTGAACTGGGGAGGTCTTGAATAAAGTGAGGGTGTTTGGAAATACTACGTTAAAAACCGTAGAGCCTTCACCCGACGTAGATAGATAGCTTGTTTGCCTCTAACAAGGCGTAAACTCAGTTAGGAGTAGGATCGAGCTGAAAGGCGAAGAAGAGGATCCATCACACCCGTTTCACTCCTTTGTGGTATTCACTGGCTATCTTACTTGACTGATTTTAATGTGCGATTGCTTTGCTGTTTATAAAAAGTTATCACTCCCCGAAATATTCCTGTATGTACTCGCACATTCGACAGAATTTCAGAGTTTTCCAAAATCTAAAATGATTCAAACCTTAATTCTTTTTCACAACGCTTACGTTACAAACCGTTACAACGCTTACGTTACAAACAAACGCTTAATAATTTTCAATTATGTGCAGTTTTTTATGTTTATAGAATTAACTGATAGTTTTATTATTATTCTAATGAACCTTTTCCTCTAAAATTGTTCTTTATTTGCAGAAAGACAGCGCGACTACCGCAAAGCTATTATCCATTTTGAAAACATAAATATTTGCTAGTCTGTAGCCTACTGTTGCTTTTCCTCGAGACAATGTTGAGCAAACGCGTCTCAAGTAGGTGTACATTGCTGGAAGCACGTCCCGGCATTTGAGAAAATAACTTTTCATCTCCGCAGCTTGGCGCGGTCTCCGCGCGCTGCGCATCGCTGCAGCTGCTGCTGGAGATATTTCAACAATATGGTGTAACAAGATTTACAAAAATTCAGCATCCATGATTTGTTGACTTTACATCTACGGATTTTAAAAACGGTATTTTTATTTTTATATCATTCCTTAACCACAAGAAACCTAAATATAAGAATAAACGAACATCGTCGTCGCTTTGAGATTAATAACTAATCGGAATTCGCTAATCATACAATAAACATCAACCATTTTTTGGATAGTAAATTAAATCCCCTCTACTCGGTACCGCATTAATGATTGTAAATTAATAATTTCAAATATGTTTTAATATACTTTGTAATACACACACAATATGAGTTATTAATTTACAACTATAGTTTCGAGAGGAGCAGTCCCTCTCATCATCAGGTATAGATAATAACTAACTTAAATACAAAATTTATCAATCTAATTGGGTAGGTCAGGGGGGTCAATTAAAATTACTCCACTCGGTTCCCCATAGACGATGGATAATGAATAGTTTGGAAACCGTTGAAATCCTAAAAAATTTAAATTCTGGAAACACATTAATAAATAATATCACATTTCAGTCCAGTTCACCACTCCTAGAGCTGTTCGGCGAAAAAAATACCCTTCCCTGCCGCGCGCCCCCCTGACCCCCTGACCTACCCAATTAGATTGATAAATTTTGTATTTAAGTTAGTTATTATCTATACCTGATGATGAGAGGGACTGCTCCTCTCGAAACTATAGTTGTAAATTAATAACTCATATTGTGTGTGTATTACAAAGTATATTAAAACATATTTGAAATTATAATGTTGCACCACGAAGTATCTGCCAAATCTTTCAATGATAGTAAATTAATAATTTTGAAACCGTTAAAATCTTTAAGAGTTTCCTAATATCACATTCTATATTAAAACTAGCTGTGCCCACGCGAAGAGAATGTTGTATTTCGTCACGTGACAATATATAACATTCTAGTTGTAGCGGAAAGAATTGCACATAATGGAAAACTTTACGGATCTCTACATATTTTACAGTAAATTGAAAATTACAATGAAAGTCTGGGATAGTCTACTAGATTATGGAAACATCTCAATGGTCGGGTCTTAAAAATGGTTAACGGTATCACACCGGATACAGTGTGCCTTGTTGTTTTGACAAGAGAAAATATATTATATAAACTATTATTTATAATGGCGAGTTGTTGTCTATAAACAAGCTATAGACGAGAGAAAAGCGAAATAGAGAAGCACCTACCTATGTGAAATGTTTAGGAGTGACAATTAGAACGAATAACGGAAAGCATTTCAGTGGCAATTGCGATACAATGTAATGTTTCCTATGCTCATTTTCCTGGCACTTCATCATGTTTCAGAAAACCTATGAAATAATAATCGATGAAGATCGCAAACATATTATATTGTAACTATATGATAGAATTAGAAAAAATACGCACTGTCTAAATCTCTCTTAATTACTGAGCTATTCTCGTGAATTCTCGAACCATCGAAATAGGGGTCGGCCGGCTACCGCGCAACAGTCATTGTTTGTCGTTTGACAAATGGGATATTACCAGCGATAAAAACCGCAGCAGTGTGATTAGCGTGTATTTTACTCTTAAAAGACTGTGCTAAAAATACCTTCGGGAACGGTGGTGTAACACACTTTTACATGTTTAAGAATCGACATAGTTTTTAATATGTGATAAAAAAAATATTTTCAATACAGAGAAGACTTTTTAAAGGTCCCTTTATATAATTATGTAAGGTAAACATACATATTTGCATTATTTTAGTAATTTATCATAAAATAATGGCATATCGAATTTGCATGCGCTCACGCTGAAGTATCAACTAAATTCAATGACGCGGTCGACTGAAGACCGTCTTTGTCTAACACGTGTTACGCGACTACTGTGTTCTTTCGATATTGTTTTCTCTTTCTCCGAAACACAAGCAAGCGCGTTTCTGTTCTACATGAAATGTATGGCATTGTCGTGCTCTTTCTTACTCGATTTAACTGCGACGTGCAATATTCTGATATTTTTTACATACGAGAAGTTTTCTAGTGCGGGCCTGAAAGATTTAAGCAACGTATATCAGTTTATAAAAGACAAGTTATTCAAGTGTGATAAAATTGCAGCAAAGATTCTAAAAATAATAGTGAATTAGTAAGTTAATTAATCCTGAAACATTTAGTGACTGAAAAAAATAATAATATCAGTTTAAGTGTCATCTGCCTCCCAAAGCTACGTACTGTGACAATATTTTCACTATACGTCTCAAGAACCATTGACGCAATGTTAAAAAAATACCTTAAATCTGTCGCATGATTTGAATTGATTTCAATCGAACCGGCGAAGGACGAATATAAATGTAAAAGAGTATTTAAATCAAATATTATTTGCAGCAACTTACGATTTATGATTTTGTAGTGTTGAACTAAATGGTTTAATTTAATTGCATAAATTGTTGAATTTACGAGTTTCGAGTAGATAATTTAATGATTGAGAGAAAACTTTGTTGAGTAATTCTCGTAGAATTATAGCATTTCAAATGGTTGACATAATTCAATTCGCTGAACGTGGTATCAACGGATCCAATTAATAATATTACTATCATTATTACTATCATGATGTGGCGCTTTCTTTGCGATGTGGTATAATTAATTTAAAATAAATAAGATGAATTATTTTAAGATATGTACAGTAGTGATGGGTCCGCTCTGTACTCACTACTACAATGTAGTACTACATTACATTGAAGTGCACACTTCGCACGATTTGAAGTGTAGTGCACACTAAAAATTACAAACACCAAAGTTATTGAAAGTATTAACTTCAAATAGTACACTTCATTAACAACCCCCCCCCCCCCATGGTTTGAAAAATTTTTTGGAATAGAATGAAGAAATCTGGCTGGCGACCTTTTTTTTTTTAGGTCGCCAAATGTTACTTTGGAGAAAATATCCTCATTTATCTTAAATATTTTTCTCGTTGACCTTTTTTTTATTTTTTTTTTAGCTCGCTAAATTTTTATTTGGGAAAAAAATACTTCACTTCATTTAAAAATTTACTTCACTAGTACTACAATTACTTCATTTCATTACTTCACTTCATTAATATTACAATTACTTCATTACTTCACTTCAATTACTTCACTTCATTTACTTCACTTCATTTCGTAGTACTACAATTACTTCACTTCAAGCAGTTTTTACTACAATTGTAGTGTACACTTTGTAGTCTTCAAACTGACGAACGTGTGTTTGTTGTCGTCTTCATTTTGAAATGTAGTTTTTCCCATCGCTAATGTACAGGAAACATATATATCGCAAAAAAATGTGGTCACCACCGGGATAAATACCGAAACTTTTCCTTAGCGAAGAACAGCGATCACACTTTTGCTAATGTAACTATTTTTTGAAAAAAAATAGATGTATGTATGGAGTCTTGTGTAAACGGTATATTGTATTTTTAAATAACTGCACAATTATTGCCATAAACCTTCATTTTGCTAGTCTCCTACATTAGAGCTTGAATTACTGATAGGGTTAGGAGATTTGGGATCCCGAACGTTTTTTGGTCCCACAAGCCCGGGATTGAAAAACCTTAATCCCTAAATTTTCGGGATCGATACAAAAAATAATTTTGAAAGGAAACAGCGACCCGTGTGTCCCAGAATTATAAAATGGTCGGTCGATTCTCTAGATGTGTCCGTGTCAGCAGGTATAACGTAATTTTGCTATGTAAAAATACTATTAAATAAAAAGATTTTATCAATAAATGTAGAGTTGGCTTGTTATTATTATTTTTATAAGTTCGATTAAGAATTACAGAATGATTTATTGAACTTTAATTTCCTATTATTGATAAATACGAAACAAAATATTCACAAAATATTGTTTTGTTTCTCAATAATATTTATATTGTGTTGTTTGTTAATAATCTATATATTGTATTGCTTTGACACTTTTTAAGTTAATCATATTTATAACCAACAAAAACATTTTTTTTGCACCATTTTATGTTGGTAATGAAGTTTATATAAAGATCTTACTTTGTACGATTATAAATATAATATAGGCACAGGGGATTCAATTTTGCACACATATTTGCACCACAGGGTTCATTATTATAATATGACAATAGAAATGTACTGCGCTTATAATAATGTCTTTAATAGGTACCGATTTTAAATAAATAACTTGTATTTTACTTTATACTGCATACCTTGTTGCTATCTTAGCCAATCCCGGGGCTGGTCTCAGGATCGGTAATCCCGCGATCCTGGGATTAGAAAAAATCCCGAGGATTTTAATCTCTAACTACCCACCACTGGATTATTAGGAGAGAGTCTTAACTTTCTGGAGTCCAAATAAAATAAAGAGTGTTTTCCAACTTAAATTTATATAAAAAAATAATGTAATAAGATTTGATTTACTCAGTAAATTGTACACGAAGCACATACTTGTAATTTCAACACACAGCCATGAGAATGGGAGTATGTCGTAATTGTAGCCACAAGTTTTTGAAAAAAATATTATTTTACATTTTTAAACGACATTCCCGCAATCTCGACAAAAGTCTAGGCTTTGGCTGCGAAAATTTGTTCCAGTGACGCCAGTCATGACACATTTCCCAGCTGAGAAAAACGGGTGAAAATTCGTGTAGGGAAGAAAATAAAGCGTCAATTATTTATGTTTTACTCGGAAACAAAGGCGCGCGAAAACTTCTTACGAGGGTTTCGGGAAAAAGCCGAGTGTGTTGGATTTTCAGTAATGCCATGTATTTTCTACGGAAACTGTAGGGGATTTTCTTTAAAGGCGTCTCTGAAAATAAGATCGCTCATTATAGCGAGAGCCTTAAGTCTGTTTTTTGAGATTTTTTCGCGTTACAAAATTTTGGAAATGAATGTCGTATGAACACTATTCGTTGATGGTTAATAATATAAATGTGTCGAGTATTGATGTTCGCAATTTCTGTAATTTTAGGTTTTCCTGATTCCGTAGTCTAATTACTTATGCGGATAAATTATATAAAATATTGTTAATCACACATACTTGCTTAAATTTTAAAGTAAGATATCATATAATTAATAAAACTTCTTCAAAAAGAGCAAAATGATTGTGTCGTGACATTATTAACATAATTCATAAAAATACACTTCGTTTTCACCACTTATATATTAAAAATATCAACATGTTACGGCGCCAAATGGTCTCTTTGTCAGGATACAACGTATACTAATAAACAAAAAATCAAAATTAGAAGTCTAAACATGAAAAATATTTATGGGAAATCAATAAATAATTAAGTAGGTACTAATATGAAAACATATTTAACTTATTAACTTACTTACCATCACGCCGTTTCCCCGTGGGGGTAGGCAGAGAGGATAGAGCGCTCTTCTGTCCTGACATACAAGTCTCGCCTCATCCACACTCATACATCATCGCATGCAAGCTCGCCGGTGGTTGAGGCTTCTAACCAAACATATTTCAAAGATAACTTATTGTAAAAACAACCATGTTATTTATAATATTCAATATACTATTAACACTTATTCTTATTTTCAAAATTTACATTAAGTGCTAAAAATGGATTAATAGTCCGAGTAATTCATGATTATTATTAAATTTAATACAAAAAATAAACTTTGTATTTATGTATGGAAAACACACCATACATAAACTCTAAATAAGTTTTATTATAGTTTTATATATTACTATTAAAGTTTTGAGAGTACCAGAATCCCTCTGACAATATTATGTTGGTACTCTCGTACTCTTACTTACTTTCGAAACTTGAGAAATAAAATATATTATTTTAATTAAACTCACATTGAGGTCATATGGTTTATGTTTTTCACCCAATTTTATAAACTGATCATTTTTTTTTTGCATTGATTTCTTATGTGAAATAAAATGCTTTCAAAATTGATTATTTTTGTGTTGAGAAATAGGCCCAGGCGAGTAACAAGGCATTTATCTAGAATTAGAATTAAGACCCGTGTCAAACAAGGACCGCAATTATCTAAAATACCTACCACAGGTCATTTGTGGGATTTTTCCTAATCTCTCCCTCATGACCTAGGGGCTGCGAACTCCACGGAACCGTTTTCCTCCCCCACTCCCTTCCATTCCTTTATCGATCCTTTGGATGATATTATTTAATTATTTACAGAATAGGAAAATTTCAGCAATATTGTGGCGCGTATGCACATAAATGAGACGTTGATTTAAAACCTCACAAAATTGTTAATACAAAATACTAGAAAATTACTTGAAATTATCCACGCTCAACCCTTTACTACCCTTAATATTGAGAGTTTTTCACTGTTTTATTTTAATTGGTCCAGCAAGAGTGAGATCTTTCTCCCTATCCCGTTGGATTCTTGTACGTTTATTTATTTTGTATACAGAACATATTATATATCCAAAGGAAATATTTCAAAATTAATTTCAAATATTCACCACACGCGTGAATTATCCGTTATGTTACCACCCGGAATTTCTCATACTACTTGTTACCCAAGGTACCCGGATACTCAACATCCTACATACATTATTTTGTTTTGTACCTCAAAAATTGATATTCAAACAGTGGTTAAATAGCTTTTTAGAAGGTCACTACTTCTTATAGTGATGTCCGTCTTCCCTTTGTTTCCCTATATTATATAATTATAATTTAAATAACTGTGATTCAAACTTGAAATCGAAAATGGGCACCCAGGTACCCGGGTAGTAACATAAAGGTTATATGTCGCCATCTAACGTGGGCTTGCGAAATAGAATACATTTTGATAGGACGCATAATAAAATTGTGAGGTAGTGAGCAGTCACCAAGTCCACGCAATCAGTGAGGACATCTTGAGATACCGACACATCAGTTGCAATCGCCATTTCAAAGTTACCTGCCTTCCGCGTTGTATTTGTATTTAAGCCTAACTAAATTCATTCATTAAAATTTTGTAAGTACGATCACTTTTCTTTTTGTGCAGACTTGATATAACATTTTTTATTAATTAATATAATGGTTTTGTAAATACCAAGCACAAGTTTTATAAACTGACTACTTAATTATACAACGGAATAACGGAGGCTCTTCTCGTTTGAAATTAAATGTTTTTTTGAAAATAAAAAAATTAGGGAAAAAACAGACACCTATTGTTGCAATACTGCAATTCCGTCTATGTAATTAAGTTCCTATCAAAAGACCTTTCATAACCAGCACCATCAGATCTAGCCTAAACCTTGGATAGGACATGTATTTCGGGCAAGTAGTGATATTAAAGAGAGCCATTAAAATAGAACCAACTGGGAAAAGACCGCCAGGCTGACCCAGAAAATGTACTCCCTGAACTGGAAAAGCTGAAAAAATGGGAGAAAAAGGGATGGGAGCAGAAAGCAATGGGGAAAGTGGAAAGGTATCATCCAGGAGACTAGAGCTTTATAAAAGTTCCATCAGAATCAGTTAAGTATTCAAAAGTATTCGTAAAAATTCAATAAAAATAACAAAACCCACTAAAGTATGAAGGGTGTAGGTATATATAAAAATGTATGAAAGTAACTATCATATTTTTTTAAGCATATACAGGTACCGTCTCAAATAATTTTTTTTTTCAAACTAAGCTAAAAGTCAACCAAATAAAACCAAAAGATAAAAGGATAAATTTAAAGAACTGGTAAAATTGGATACTTATCAATTTCTTAAGTACGTTAAAAACAGTGAAAATAAAGATATTTCACTGGGTGGTTCGTGAAAGAAAACTTAGTACAACACCAGTAGATAAGTTACGATGGACCTGCAAGAGCTTACAAACAATCCACTGATTAGAACTAAACTCTTATAATAAACAAAGCTAGAAAATGAATGCGGTCGTGGACTTTCGAGTTTCAAAAACAACACATTAAATGTAAAAACCAAACGTTAGTTGAAAAAGACGACCCGATTCTCGTAAATTAATTTTAGAATTTTTCATAAAGTCGTAATAAAAACGATTTTTTTTCCAATAAAACTTTCATTTTAAATTGTCATAACTTTATTCAATTTATAACTTGAGAAACTTTTCAAATCATTGTATATGCGTTGGGAACTCTTGACGCCAGACGAAATGTCATAAATTTATATAACTTACATTATTTTATTCGAGGAGTCACATAATAACCTAACAAACCTATTCATGATATATTTCATATCTCGACATCAAGGTTCCATTCGCCTCCTGCTTGTTAGCATATCTGCTTATTTTTTATTTTTATATTAATCATTAACAGGTTTTCTTTCAGCCATTGATATTAGTATGCAGCAGTGCTATAATAAGATATTTTCACCCCTAAGGAACTAATTTTACTCTAATTTTACAAGAGTAAGTACAACATATAGGTGTGGGTCAGGTATCCCACCAGGTAGTTGGTGTATCCCAGTGTATGTATGTGTATATGTGTGTGTGTGTGTGTTTGTGAATATGTGTGTGTTGTATGTGGGGGCATGAGACACATGTAGTCTAAGGCGCAATATGTCGCCTCGATCCAACATTTTAAATATTTTTTTCTTTTGTATTACAACTCTTTTTCTTATATTACATGATTTTTACAACCAATAATAAGAAAATTATTAAATTAAATTAAATTAATTAATTAATTAAATAGTTAGTTAATTAAATTAAATTTATTTACTACTAAATAAAATTAAATTGTTGGTTGTAACTGCCCCAGAGCAAGTTTTCGTACTGGGGCGTTATAAGCCAAGTGTGAAAAAGTATTGTTGTGATAAAATATAAATAAATAAATACAACGTAACGTGACAGATAGGCCTAAGTGTATGAAGGTCTATCTGTAGTTGGCATCATTCACATAATAATTAATTGGTCTAGATAGTTCGATTCCAATCGAACTAAGTAATAGTTTTATTTCAATTCTGTGTGCGGTCATTCAGATATAAAACGATTTGCCGAATTCTTTCCTAATTAATAAACTAATCTTTTAAGACCCAGATAAATTATTCGTTCTTAAACAACCAAATAAAAAAAACTTTTAAAATATCTGTACTGCGGATGATATGAGTCTCATGACTCAAGGAATCGTATAAAATTGTTGGTTGATAATATAAACGATGATGATAATGTAAATAGTAATGTTAATTGATAAAATGTAATACAAAAATTAACCCATAAAAACCAAGTTTTTACAATACTCCCTTTCTCATTTGGGGTTTCGTGTCTACCAGATGCGTCGGAGTATTTTCATATAACTTACTGAGTTGTATGAAAAAACCATTAAAAATTTTAAAAATCCAAAATTATCCTATAATTATCAATTTTTTTTAACGAAAATTTGACAGATCTTCTTGATCGTTGCCACGAGTCTGCTTGCAAAGTTTCAGCTCAATTGGATCACGGAAAAATGGTTAAAAAACGATCCAAAGTTTTTTTCGTGAGACAAGCAAGCAATCAGACGCCACGAGTTAAAAGAAAGGGAGTAAAAATGTAGTATATCTGGATGTACGTGCCTGAGAGTGGATACGTGTGTGTATGCGTGTGCGCGGGTCATATAAGGCATAAGAAATGATGGGCCGGCTTACTTGGAAAGTCAGACGGTCGCGGGATAAAGCGAAGATTGTATATTATTGTACTTTGTCCGTAATAAACATCTGAAGATATTGCCGGACTATTATTGCCAAATCTCTGACCATTGCGCGTAATGAAAGAAGCATCACATTAAATATAAATTAAATTTATTTTTAATGATTATCAAAAATCACTTTTCTGCTATGACAACATTTAAACAGCTTACTAGTTTTTTTAGTTTCATTAACATCGTTTCGGCCGCAAAATAAGGCTATGAAAATACCGCTATATAGCGTGGCGTAGCACTGCGTAGCGTCATAAAGCGTAGCGCGGCCTAGAGTGATGAACAAAATGACCATTGGGGTTTACACAAATACGTCATCGAATAATGATTAAGCTTTTGAGTTTAGAGGTTAAAAGGGTTAGAAATTAAACAATCGACATTCGGCGCTATAGTACTAGTGGAGCATTTTGTTGAATCTTTTGTGTTTATGACGTACCGTGTCTGGTATCCCACAGATGTAAAACAGCTGATGGTGAATAGAAAAGCGATCAGTTTTATATTGTTTATTTATCTTCGAATTACAATATGTCAACCTCGTTAGGTAACGGTATAGCTAATTGAGGTATGCCTGGCATCTTCAACTTGTTCCTTGTCGCGGGTGCAGACATCGGTCAAGGCGAAGATCATGCTGGGAGCTGGAGATGGTGCTGACGACTGATGTATGAAGCTAATTGCGGTGTGGTTGATGAGGGTGGTACTGCCGGAAGCAGACGATGTTCGCTGCTGGAGGTGGCTAAGACAGTAGAGCGATGAGGTGGACGATAATCGATGGATTGGAGACTGGAGGCGTAGCAAGGAATGAGATGAGCGGCGTAGCGATTGTGGTTTAATGTCGTAGCTACTGCAGGCATTGATCGTAGAGAAAGATGCGTTACGTAGCGAGATGAGCTGCGGGTAGCAATTGTCGGACAGCGTGATTATGCTACGGTAGTTGCCGCACAACGTGACGTCATGGTGACGGCGAAGGAACATACTGAATTGGTATGTTCGCAACACGTCTGTTTATATCCCAATTTTGTTTGTGAGACGTGTATTGTCTTGTGAGATGTCTATTGTCTTATCTTTATGTTACATTATTGCTCATGCATTTTCAACTCACAATTTTGGCAGGAATCAACCTGTAAAATATCAAACATAACAATTTTAGTTGTCTGTCCGTCTAACCGTCCCCCGTCTATCTGTCTGTCCCCCTAACTTAGTGTAACGTCCGTAATTTCGTTCAAATTCGTCGCTAAAAATGACTTTTAACGGCTGGAAGCAGGGCTTGAACCCTGGCCAGCAAACCCGAACCGGCCGCTCAACGCATTTTGCTACTGCCGCTTCTCCGTGGACAGCTAAAAAGATACTATAAATACCTATATACTAGAACTTAGCAAAGACCCGAAACAATGTTCCGTCATTTTTGACGGGTTGCAGCTAGTCGTGTACAAGCTCTGTTACACCCTTTATATGCAGAGCTGCACGTAAATGTGTATAAAACTTGGTTCCTTTAACATTGTTTCTATTTCCACCTGCGATTTATACTTTCTGAGATATTAACTTTAGAAGTCTAACGTACTTTCGTGAAGATCAGATTTCTGAACTAGCACCTCATATGCTTTTATATGCGTATTCCCGTCTATGCGCAGCTTGCCCGCTCAAAGGTAAGCTGATTATAATTTTCGGCGACAATTAAATATCGTTATCAGTGTCTGCTATTGTGCTCCTGGGAATATTGAGCATTGAACAGAGAGAAGCAATTATCGAGGTCTGGTTACTAAATGGGGATTCGCACCAGATGATGCCGATCGTATCACCTGAAGTGGTCAACACCTGACAGGTAATCAGCTAGAAACAATACCAAATTATGGCTTATGTAGTATTTAACCCTTCGAAGTAGGTCAAAGACCATCGATTAAATTATTCATTTATTTATACGGGACAATTTAAAAATTAACCAAAAAAAAAATAGTAGGAATATTCTTTGTTTTCACAACTAATTTTTTACGATTTATAATTAAAATAAAAAATCAAAAACCTTAGTAAAGACTCTAACAAAAATTTAAAAAATGTATGAAAATTTAATAAATAATTCAGTTTTAATATGAAAAAAAATTAAAAGGAACTATTTTTAAAAAGGACAAGTTTATTTATAATATTTTTAATTTAATATAAACATTTTTTCTTGTTAAAAATAAATACGATTATTTATACGAAACCACTAGCTTAAGAATATATCTTTTATAAATAAAATCACATTTCAAATGCATGTTTTGTACCTACCTGTATAAATATATTAGAAATAATTTATTTTTATTTTACTTTATCCATCAAAATTGTTCATTTTTTCTTTTAACGCGGGATGGGGTAGTTAAATGGAATAATCATTTTTTTCATTCGTGAAAATAATGATAATTCAACATTCACCAACTCTTCCCTTCTTCTCTCAATATTCCTGTTACAAACACGCTAGTAGATATTTCATTTCTTTATGATAGTATTAGTACACGATCTTCTATTTTATGTCCCTTAAACGCGCACCTGGGAATGTTGCATGTCAGCACGGGGGAAGAATTCTACAGAAATAGACACAACGCGGCCATTTTATGTTTTTTTGCAAAAAAAGTTTCAGTAAAATAATAGTTTAATATGTACCTTAATAATGATTATTAATGAATTGTTTATCACACCTTCAAACGACCAAAAAGATCTGTCAAATTTTCGTCAAAAAATAATAATAATTATTGTATAATTTTGGATTTTTAGAAATTTTAATGTTTTTTTTCAAATTGGAATCATTACAAAAGTTTGATTACTACCAACGGCGCCGGCGGCCCGATAACGTCACGGAATATTTAAAATTTGAATTACTCCGTCGGTAGGTGTAATAGATACTACACTACGAATTTCGAAAATTTATGCCAATTGGTTCATAGATGACAGCACACTTCGGTTTTTTGGGAAGAAATCAAATAATAATGAGTATTTTTAGAGATTTTTGACATAGATATTTGTCTAGACATGTTTCTTTTTCAGTCAATCAATTATTACATGTTTTTATTACTTACATATTAATTTACAATTATTACATATTAATTTACAAAGAAAAGGAGTAAAATAAAAACTTGGTTTTTATGGGTTAGTTTTTTTATATCTAAATTTTATCTCCCCGGGATGGCGTAAATCTTAAAGATGATTTCGTGTCTTTAATTCTGTAAGTAACCCAAAGAAAAATTTATTTTGAAATCATCGTCATCTTTATCCCCTTATCCTAGTAGGGTCGGAGGCCCAAAGACTCGACAATGTGCTTCCATATTCGCCTGTCTTCAATTCAATTCAATTCAATTCAATTTATTTAATAATGTGTACATTTCAAACAAAGTGTTTAAGGCATACATATTAGGAAGTATATATCAAAATAAAAATATTTAATAAATTAAAAATCACATAAAATCTGGTCAAAGGTGTAGGAGAATCCCGCTTCGGAAAACCCCCTCAGACACATGGAATATATCAATACCCAAAGCGAATTTGTGCAGCATAGCTGTGGCTCTTCCAACAGGCATAACCATCGGCAGGTTGGTCCTGTATATTGGAATGTGAAACAATCTATGCTGACGATGTCTTATGTAATTATCAGGAACATACAAACCAATGCTCTGCATAATTTCAGGATTAATAATCGAAACAACAATCTTGGGCTGCTTCCGCATGAGTCAACCAGTCTAGTCATTTTTTTGCTGCTTCTCCCAGCTTCATCTGAACGACCCACCGGCCGCCTTCCATCCGGGGTTAGTTATATTTGAAATCAAATAAAAATTTATGAACGTTTCAGAAAGAAACGATTCATTTTTGTATCATCTGCAAAGATGACATCAATCGTCGGCATCCGCCTTACACGATATATTATTTATCTTACACGGCGTGCGGGGACCTGCCCCTGACGTGTTTATCATGACGCATGATTTAGTTCTCGCCACTGGCACTGCAGCATACAAAATACCGCTCCCTTGTGTGTTTTATATGATAATCATTTTCCTGTTTTTATTTTATGGTTATGTTTTTGATACATTGCGATCGCTGCAAGTACGAGGCTACTTTTAAGGTGAGATTAATAATTACCAAGTAAATAAAATATAATAAAAACATGTGTACGCGCGGTAGAAGTTATACATCTACAAATAAAAAATTCTTATTAAAACATTCGCGAACTTATAGTGTCGTTATTGAGACGTTATTCCTTTTCAAAAAACGTGTGCATTGTCAAAAAAAGCACTTACCCACTTACATATTATATCGAATTTCGGCGTAAAAGGGTTCCTTATTGAAATGTTTCAAAACTATGCAACTCTGAATGAATCATTGTGTTTTTTTGTTTTGAAAAGAAATATCTGACAATTAGGTCATAATTTCTTTTCATTTTTTGGCATGTGACAAACAAAAACTTTGGCATGATGACAAACAAAATATTTAAAAATGGTTTGAATGCAGTCACCGAGGATAACAACATTAGAATTTTATTTTATATATTTGTTAGTATGCCCTTGGATCTTTTATATGAAAGAAATTAGTTACCAAAATAACAGCACAACATAAATATTTTATAATTAGAATATGTTAAAATAATAAAGATAAGATAAAAATTATGGCTACAGGTACCTCACTAAACATTAGTAAGCATACTTGTTTTTTTTTTCAAAACTCAAATGTTATGTATAATGAACAAATCCATAAATTTAATTCAATTTCTGCAAGCTTAAATTTTTCGTACAATTGAAGAATGTACTGAATCAGAAATTTTATAGAAAATATAGCTCTATCCCTTCCAATAATCGTGTTTTACAATCATATATTTTTCTCTCTCAGTGTCATTTGTTATGTAAGGTCAAAATTTCCACAACGGAAGAGATCAGACCAAAAACGCACTATGCATTTATTTTGCAGTATCTAATCCACACACGTCATTGATATTTCGTGCCGTTAGCGGAATGAGTGCCACGACAGAACGCATATTCGAAAATAACGCAGAAATGCGTTAAAAAAAATTTATTTTTGGTCGAGCACAGTGATATCAAAGAAGAATAAACGGCAGGAATGTCAAAGTTTAATATAACAATAAATTAAATGTTGAATTCAAAGTTAAATACGTCGAAATATTGAATAAATTGAAAGATATCGAACTTTCAATTAGCCAGAATTAAAAAAAGGCAATTTCATAGGTAAAAGAACCTTATACTAAATTTGATGCAGAATATGAAATTAAAAAAATTAATCTCGCTTTAAAAAATTGGGGGATGATTTTTAAATTAAATATTATACTTAAGAATTTACAATGCATCTAAAATCCACACTTCTAGGTATTAAAAACCAACATCGATTTTGTTACAAAATGTGTAGTGATGTTTAATAAATATTATCCGCGAATGAAATGAAATACGTTGAATTTCAAAATATCTCCATTACTTTTCGATATCACGATTTCATATTCTCGGCGTTTCTACAAAACATCATGTTTTGTATAAATATAAAATGAAATCGCACATTTCCATTGCATTAACTGCGTTGCTTTGTGTGCAAAATTCTCTGCAGTACTTTTGTTTTATGACCATAAATAACATGTATTTCTTGATTGAGAGCAGTTACTCAATGGGACGATAGGGACATAAAACAAAGTGGGATGCTTCCAAAGTAATGTTCAGCTGAATACAAACGTTTATTTTTATACTTTTTACGACTTTTCTCCGTAACTCCCCGATCTTGCAAGACATGTTTCCATTTTTATTTGTTTGTTGTTCGTATGTATACTATACAATGAATATTAATATTTATATTTGTCGTGATATTTTATATACAATACGTGCAGAGATTTTTCATTTTTATGTTCGTTCTTTATAATGGTCTCTGAAAAGATGTCTTCAAAAAGGTGATTGATTTTATTAATACACTTATCCTATTTTTATACCAAAAGATGATTCAAATATTCACGTATCTGAAGAAAATTGATAAAGCTAAGTCTGCTAGACTAAATCAGACCAAAATTTGAAAACAACGGCTCTATGTATCTATCTGAAATCAACATTAACTCTTATTTTAGTATGAAGCCACTTTGTCAAGTAACACATCCTAAGGGATTAATTGTTTCAAGTTATATTGCAGCATTTGCTTTTAAAAGTGTTTGGAAAACATGATTTTGTGAAGAAGGCTATATTTATTATAAAATCCTCGAATTTTGTACATTATTAATTAGTTATACTTGGTGTCTGCATTCTCAAAAAATTAAAAATAACTTTTTATTTTTTTAATAGTGCAATCTTTGTTTATATTCCTCATTGAATTTAAAATTAAATATAACCTGAACTTTTTTGTGTAATTAATTAACGTTGTTAAAGATAATTATTATAGGTATATTTTTAGAATATTGAAGTAATACATTTCCCAAACTCTCACTTCTTCTGTATACTATTTTGTTTGTTTGTTTTCAATACAGTAACACTTTATTAAGTACATTGATCATACACATTACGAGAAATTAATAATAATAATGATTTTATTACCTTAACTTTTAGTATAACTTAAATGAAAACTATGCTTATTATCCATCATGTGGTTCGAGTATTCAGAAATCTTATAACTATTTAACAACGATGATACTCTTTCAGTATAATGTTAAGACTTCTATAGTTTATCCGATATATTTATTATAAAATTCTTCACATTAAATTTTCTTTTGCATTTTTCTAAATAATCTATGTTTGACTTTGAATTGAGGAACGAGCTTAAGGTTGATTTTTGGCTGAAAATTTATTGACTTTATTCACTTAAAGCTAAAATCAATTTCAAAATAACTTACAAACTAATCATCAACTTCAATCCCAAAGTATCGTAACAATATAGTAAAATAAATTACGTACAGAATCTCTCGTAACATGATAATGATGACAGTAACATGGAAGCCTCTATTACCTTTTGGATAAGTATAGAGCAATCTCGTATCATCTATAACATTTGGGAAACGTCTATGAATGCCTGAAACAATTTAGAAATTATGGAAACCTTCTCCTAAATACTATAAAGTAAAAGAATCTTCTCAAGGGTTCGAAACCAACGTGACCACTTACAAATAGCGCGGGCTTAGGCCGCGCAGGAAGTTTGTTTTGACAGTTCGTTCGTTGCGATGTAAGTCGCGAGAACACTGCCAGGTATGCCCAACCGTAAATTTCGGAGCGATAGATTCCAACAAAATACTCTGGCGCACACTTACCAATAGTGGCAAAATAAATAAGTGCGACATCTATGTGCGAGAATTGAATGTTCTACGAGAGTTAAATAAAATATTTTTAAACCAGTCATATTTTGCATTAGAGCATAATTTGAAGAATTGCGTTAAGTTTAATTAGTATTCACTGATCTTGTCAATTAATTTAAATAATTAATCACTAATTAATAAATATCTGATTAATTTCCATATTTCCTTTGTCTCCCAAAGCCACAACCCGTGACAGTTTATTTACAGCAACAACTCTTCAATGACGACATTCTTGCTGATCATTATAATATTTATATAAAAATTTCAAGACCATGTAGTTTAGTGGCGCGACCCTTGCATGTAGCCTGAGCCGCGCGCTGATTAACGTGTCACACTCTACTGCCAATGCCTCATTGGCGGTTAATCATTTAATTTCAGTCTTGTTATTGAAATTCTAGCAAGTTACGGATGGACGGACGGACAGACAGATTTACATTCGAAATTCGGAGAGTTGATACGCGGGTCTTATATGCCGATGAAAGGTCTTGGTCATCTTCAAAACTCGATTAGAATAATATTTATTTATTTTATTTTGGAGAAAATTAACAGCAAATAAACATCTTAACAAATATAAAATAATGGTGTTTAAAATTATGCCAATTACAAATTTTCCACTGAATATAGTAATTTACTTTAACTTACTTTAACAACAATTGGAGAGGGTGGAGGGGAATGGAGAATATTAATATGTAATATAGGGACATAAAATTATGAAAAGTAAGCATAATTTTATAAACGCTGATTACGATTACCCTTTTAATAATCAGTCAAGTATTCAGGGCAAAATATTTATGTTCCAGTTCCTTGCAAGATGCGTCTTTCCAGCAAGCCAGCTATTGGTCTGCCCTCATTTCTTGTTTCTCCGATTCTCGGTAATCTATTTCGCTTTCCGTCATTTTAGCTTGTTATCTAGCGCCCGTATGTCTGGTTCAGTATAGCCACGTACCTATCTACTATTTTTCATTAACTCAGTAATGGAATTAAAATTATAATAAAAAATAGTGAAATATTCAACAGTATACGGAAATCATCATAAACAGCAGATTTAAAAGTGAAAAACTAGGTGCTTAATTTAAATGGCGCACTTACAAAACTTCTGAAGTTAAAAAATACAGTAAACCAAAGAAAAGTATTAGTCTACGGTTTGATCTTCCACTTTAAATAATGAAATAATTTTCAGAAAGCTAAAACATTTATAAAAGAAAGTGTTGGCGCTTGACATTGGGTTCTGAATTCCTGAAAACCTACACACCGTTGTCACCCCAATCTATCCTATTTCATTTCTTACCTACTTAAAATGTAGGTTTACAAATGAACCAATTCTGTCGCCTCGAAAGCAGCAAGTCAGTCGATATTGAAGTTTCTCAGAGCTCTCAGCTAGCAGAGCTCAGTCTCTTTTGATCAACTCGAATTTCTACAAGAAACAAATCGCCGCGAGACACCGTGTTTTAGTGGTGAACAAGACGTAAATAGCAAGTGTTAGACAAGCCACTATTTTGAATGAGTAGTACCTGTATTGAACCAGCCCAGAAGCGCGAACGAAGAAGTCGGAAATTGGAAGTATACTCTGCATACACCTGTCTGATTCCTTTTATTGTTCAGCTGTCGCCGACCTGCTGTGAACGTCCTTAACAGGTCGTTTCGTTACTTTTAATTACCTTTTAGCTCTATGAATTATCAGCACTATACATGACTGTTTTTAATAATGACATTTTTAGTAGAATTTTTGTAGATTTTGATGGTCACGAATGTCATTAAATATTTCAGCATTCATGTATGTATTGCGATGTATGTTTGGAGTCGAAGCTTAAAGTGTAAAAAACAAGTAGATTTACTATGAGTGTATTCACTTTATTTTATTTATGATTATTCGAGATTTTATAGGTGAGATTTGAATATAAATGTTACAAGTAAATGTGGTTACAAACCAAAATACGTGTAGCTTCGTACACGTGCCTATACGCCAACTTCTACCGAGCCTTTTCTTGACCTATGATTGGTTGATTTGCTCCCGTAGTCTAGACTCCGTGTACACTAGGCCTCTGATCGTAATTCATAAAGAAAATCAACACTCCTATATGATATCGCAATAACGAAAATCATCATCAATATATTAATAACATATTTTAGAGTTTTAGTATTAATTTAATAATAATTCTCACTGGAAACTATTGCCAGAAATTCTTCAGTCTTAACGCAATCAATAAATATAATAAAATAATATTTATTTTACACATAGTATTTTTATGAATAATCTTCAAGGTTTAAAATTGAAAAAAAATTAAAAAATGGAGATAATGAGCCGACAAGTTTTAAAAATCCTCGGTGTACATGATTTCTCTGCTACGCATTATCTAAAACACAAAATTTTTTTTTTTTCTTGTTAAGAAGGGTAATAGTTATTGTGTGACGTAGTGAATATTTTTTTAAATTTGTTGTAGAAATGATAGCTGTTTCAAAAAAAAAACTCAAATTTTCTTTTAAATTCTGAATTTAAAAAACTAACCCATAAAAACCAAGTTTTTATTATACTCTCATTTACTAGTGGAAACTGGTTTGGCGGTTTACCTACGCTTGGGCTTCGGTCGGGTGACGCTACGAAAGGGAGTAATAAAAATAAATTCCAAAAATCGAAAATTATACTATTATCAGGTTTAGTGTCTACCGTCCAGATGCGTCGCAGTCTCTTCATACAACTTAGTAAGTTGAACATTAATTATTAATTTTTTAACGAAAATTTGAGAGATCTTCTTGATCGTCGCCACGAGTCTGCTTGCAAAGTTTCAGCTCGTTTGGATCACGGGAAAAGGGTTAAAAATCGATCCAAAGTTTTTGCGTCAAACAAGCAGACGCCACGAGTTAAAATAAAGGGAGTAAAAATTCATAACTTTTGAACATGACACCCAATCAAAAAAATCCCACGTCACACTTTAAACAATATTATGAAAAAAAAATATTTTAAATTTCAACCAATTCCATTTAGTAGATCGGGAGATGTTGTGTAAACCGTATGGAAAAAAGTAGTTTCGAGAAAAACGCAAAAGGAAAAAAATACGACGTCAGCGACTTAAAATCGAATATATTTTTTTTAATTAACTTTTATCTGCGATTCCTAAATTATACGCGAGGTATTGTTCTATTATTGCTGTGATATCCCCTGATTTCTTTTGAGCTGCTCTATTCAATTTTCTGGCCTCTTTAGTCTCTTGTTGAGCTCTTATGTTGGCTTTGGTCAACTCTGATGTACTCACTATTGAGTACTATAACTGCACTAATATATGGAATTTTTAAATAATTTAACGCTTTAAATATTTTTAAAAGTAAAAAAATTTAATTAGCTAAAAAAATTTTTATTTGAAATGCTCAAGGTGGCGTAAACTCCTTAAAATAACAACTATTATTAAAAATTTTCAATTGTTTGCAAAGTTTAGATAAGATTTTTTTAAAGTATTAAGTATTTATTAAATAATGTTTCTGATGCACTGTTCCTTGCAAAAAAGGGTAGAAAAAGTTCCACGCTCTAGAGAAGAGGTAGAGTGATAATTACAATGCCACGGGAAAATAAAAACTAAATTTCAAATAAAAAATTCTTTAAAATTCAATAAGCAATACTTTATAATAGAATTATTGTGACTACCTTAATATAATTATTTCATTTTCTGTTGATCTGTAACGTCCGTAACTTGCTGGAATTACAACTTTAGACAATTATAGTGTGACACGCAGTTAGTGCGGCTCATCATGCAACAATGGTCGCCCCACCAAATTAAACGGTCTTGACATTTTTATATTATTATCGCACATGATTATTTCCCTGTCTCTGTGTCTGTCCGTTACTTCCTGAAACACCCGTAATTTCGTTCAAATTCACGGCTAAAAATTGTAGTTATACGGCTGGAAGTAGAGCGCGAGCCTCGGATTATTCTTTATTATATTTTATGCTGACGGTATCCATTTTAAAGAACTGATTGATTTATCAAAATGTTTAAAAAATAATAATATTTTTTATACTTTTCTTTTAGTTGATAATGGCCAATATAGCCGAAAAGATCGTCCATTTATTTGAAAGAATTAAATATAGATAAATAAAAATTTAATTTTCATTGTTTTGTTTTTCGAATAATATTTGCTCATGTGAAAGCACGATGTATTTATATTTATATTTCAACAATTTTTGAAGAAAAACAAAAAAACATCAGCGTCCTTTCAAATTTACCTACAAAAGTAATGCGTTAGACGCAATGTTGGTCTTTCATTTATGGGCGATTCTGTGTTTGTACCGAATATTTTGAAAACATTTTTTCGTTATTTTTATATATTAAACTGTCTCTGTTTATTCTGATTGCCCTGTTACCAGCACAACAAAACTCAGCACAATACCCTAACAGTCGAGTAAAAGGGAACCTTTACATATTTTCGCAAATTCTCATTCGTACGGCAATATCAGCGGCGATATTGTCTCTTACCATAATATTGTGTGTCACTATATTGCCGGTTTCCAGATTGTCTCCAGCCGCATCGTCTGCTGACTGAGGAACATGACAAGGGTTGAATAAAATGCCTAAAATATGTAACGCAAGATTTGGAAGATAAAAAATATAAAAGATAAGGGATGAAAAGACTGGCGCAGCCATGAAAGGCGGATAAATGTAAGATGCGAGAAACATACATTATCAACTCTATCTTTTTGAAGTTAGGTTTAAAATTTATTAGCCTATGTTATTTTCATTATTCCTTCGCCGTAGCCTATATCTCGTTTCACATCATAATATTTAAGAGCTTCTGCGGTCTCGCTACTAAATATTAAATTTAATTCTTCAGCAAATATATATTTTATATTTTTTTTTGAAATTTTTATTTTATTTGAACATTTGAAAACATTATTTTATTTTGGGCATTTGAACGTAAAATATTTAGATTGATAATGCCCTCATAAGGCGAAACGTGTCTTAGAAAATTAAGAAAGGTAGAACTTAAAAAAAAAAAAAATTATTTCCATATGTGTGATTATGGATTTCTACAAACTTACCTCTGAAACAATAAATCTTTCATTTATTTGAATATTATGCTAGAAACATCTGTAGTATTCTGCACTTCTTTATTTCAAAGTGTTCTATTATATTTAAAAAAAATGTCGATAAAAGAAAAGAAATGAATTTTGTGAAGAATACTTTGAAATCGAAACTGGAAAAATGATATTTAAGTATGTTTTTAGGATACATCTAACAGACATGATCGAGATGATCCCCTAATAATGATACAAAATTAGAATTTTCATTCACTAATTCTTCGTAAGCTTAACGAGTATTTATTGAAGTTTTTCAGATTTTTTAAAATATATAATTATAAATATATGAAACGAATACACATAATATAAATGAGTGATATAAAAGTTTAATAAATAAGTCTTAGTCTGACACCGAGAAACGTAAAATATAATAACGAAGAATAATATAATGTTAAATATAATAATAAATTAGAATATAATAACGTAAAATATAATAACGAAGGGGCAGAGAAAATACCACCTAGAGAAAATAATTAGAAAGCCTAAAGGTTGGGGAGAATAGTAATCCGTTGGATTGCTGAATATTTATAAGTTATTACGCAACAACTAGGCCTTATTTATATATTTGGAAAGCTCGTCACACTCGAATTCCGAAGGTATTTACAATTTTAGGTACTTTCGTAAAATAAGATATAATTCTAGCATTAAAGTGATAACCAAAATTCGATGTACACTTGCTAAAATTTTAATATCGAGGTTAACATAAAGTTGAGATTTACAGAAAGAGACAAAAATTCACACCTTACACGACGTTCGATTTAACAGCGAGATATTCAATTCAATTTATTTATTATGTACATTACAAACTAAATTCAATACATACATATTAAGAAGGTATATATATATACCTATATTAAAATAAGAATATTTAATTAATTAACATACAAAATCTGGCCAAAGGTGTAGGAGAATCCTGCTTCGGAAAACCCTTTCAGATACATTGAATATGTCGACACCCAAAGTAATTTTGTTCAGCATAGCTGTAGCTCTTCCAACAGACATCGATAGGTTGGTTCTGTATATTGTGAAACAATCTATGCTGACGATGTCTAAGGTAATTATCAGGAACATACAAACCAATGCTCTGCATAATTTCAGTATCGATCATACCGCGCAACAATCGATAAAAATGTGTAATCAAATACACATCCCTTCTAGTCTCTAAACTATTGTTGCCAAGCATACCCTGGAGAAACTTGGTTGGGTAGAGCCAAGGATACTTACTGCCCGTGCTCTCTCATATAGAGATATCTCAGAAACTTCTTTTGGACTTCTCCACCATAAGAGAGTACTTGCTCTCGTGTGGCCCCCAAATCATCGAGCCACTCTCGAATCTACTTCACACCAAGGAGCTGTAAACAGTTATCAGTACGCGGTTATTCTTGAAAACCCTGGCAGTAAGCAGAACAAATCCTTACATTCTCAAAGCATTACCACTGATCGTGAAATGTTAGGTTGCTTACAAATCTAACACCTATTTGCCAACAAACTTCATCAATATCCATGGATGACTTCAAAAAATGATTTCCAAAAATAAAGCAAAACATAATAACTTTAAATGCTAGGTAGTGTCGAATTCAAACCGACGAAATCGACATTAATTGTCAATGGTAATAACATTTGACTTGCGACATGTATTTTAATATGATAATGTGTTCATATTTGATTTTGAAAGCACGTTTGTGTATTTTAGAAACGCTTTATTAAAACAATATTAATTTTAATATCCCCGCTCTGGCTTTAAAACCAGTTACAAAAACGCTTGTTCTAATTTCGATTGTTGGGTAGTGGCGCTTTTCCTTCTCATCCCCTCAAGTGTGAAGGGAGGCGGGGATGAGCGAGTGTTATTTCCAAAAAATATACATTTCTCAGAGATAGCATTTAATTTTTATATGATTAACATTGCATTTCATGTATATATTTCATTGTTATCTCATCTACTAAAATAAAATTTCCACACCACACAAAACATCTTCACAGAGACAGTGAAGAGGTTTTGTGTGGTCGCCTCGCCACGCCAATTACACGGCGTCAGCTTGGCAAAAGTACACGGCCGATATGGAAGCTATTACTCATAAAATGGCCCTGGGGTGGGTCTCTTTTTTTAATTGTTTTTAAATAAATAAAAAATTATTTGTTTATTTATGTTTTTGTTTATAAATGTTTTTAAATAAATAAATAAACTTTTTAAATAAATTTCTCAGAGAATGCCTCAAGTCAAATGTTTCATCAAAATATATTCTTTGGAGACGTACCCTTTTGGTATTATGGATAAATGCATATTTTATAATGATGGTCAAAGTGATACTTTAACCGATTACTTTCGCTGATTCTATCGATGACTGGTAACTAAGGTGTAACTGTCGTCTAAGGTATAAGTGCCGGCGGTTGCCCATAGAATTGCGAAAAATAAGTTGCCAATCATGGATGCTATCAGATATAAATCTCAATAAACAGTTAATGTGTCGTCAGTGAAAATAGCATCACCAATATTAAAAAATTAATAGGCTTTGTTAAACAGACGATTGAAATTATTAACATGTAATAAAGAAAATACTTACTATTTGTTTTATTTATTGTGCAATTGAAGTTTAACAAAGACTTAACGAAACAGTGACTTAACTACACGAAGCACAGATCTTTTTTTAAATGGATTATTAAATTTTAGCTTCTTCTCATTCTTATTTCTGTCAGAGCAGTTGGAGTAATTAGATCCACTGTAGGCAAGCGACCAATCCTACAACAGATTATTATTGGATGCTATTTATCTTGATCCATCATGTCTCTGACGCTTTCATGGAAGGAACTGCTGATCAGAAAATGGAAAGCCTTCACTATACTCATATATTTGTATCGATATTATTAGTAAACTGTAGCTAAAGCCTTCTTCTGTCTTAAATCACCGAACTTTCAATGCCGTTTTTATTTTTTTGTTTATGAATCGTTGGAAAAATTAACGTAAAATCAAAAATCAACATACATATAATAATAAAAATAGTAAACTTTCCCAGTTCTTAACTTTTATTGATATATTTAACGGTTAGTAATATAAGTGAAGTGTGTCAATAAAAAATTATTTAACATTTCAGATTAAGTAAGAGAGGTAGGGAGAGTGGAGGTCAATTTGGGAGTAGGATGTAGGAACAGAGGATGGGAGTAAATTAAAACAAAATTGAGTAAACTAATTAATATAAATTAAAGAATTCTCGCAGAGATGAATGAATAAAAGACTTTTTATACGATGGCTCAGGGCTTACAACCTGTATGAGCTGGCTCATGTGATCACTCCACATCATGTAACGTTCGCCAATTCCATCGCAAAAATATCCACAAATTATCAAATTTTGAATCTACATATATTCAAATATGAGAATCTTTTGTTGCTCATACAGGTGGTAAGCCCTATGCCATCGCGTTAAAAGACTTCCACACATGTGTCATAGCTTTATTAATAAATCATCCCTCTGGGGACAAAATCCAGTAACTGTGTTCTTAGAACATACCTACATATAAAATTTTGAGTTAACTATGTTGGAATTGTGAAAATAATTTAAGTTTTTCGTCGAGTTATAAGAATTAAGTGTTTAAGATTTTTTTTATCAAAAATCGTAAAGGTATAAAATTATCATTAAATAGAAACCTATAAGTTTCAGTTAATCTTTCTTGTAATAGAAACGCTCGCTTTCATAAAAGAAACAAATATTCTACGTTGAAGTTGTAATAAAATAAATAAAAATCTTATTAATAACAAGAAAACACTTTGTATAAACTGATATTAAATTATCAACATGTTTCGGGGCCAATGGTCCCTTCATCATTATACAACGTATACTAAATAATTTAAATGGAAATTTAATATTTACAAAAACAAAAATATATAAATAGAAGCTGAATAATTAATTAAAAATTAATGTGAAAACAAATTTAAAATATAAATATTTGCAAAAAGAATCTGGCTATTTGTAATATTTAAATTAATTTACACACTTTTCTTATTTATAATTTATCTAAATTTATGTATCCAGTAATTCTATTGCATTAGTAAGTGAAATTTGCAAACCCTTATTATCAAAATAATGTTTCCAAAATATGATTAGAAAATTCAGAATACTTACTTATTTCTATTGAAATATGTTAAGTGCTTACTAATTCTAATGTTAATATTTCTGCAAGTTTTAGCAAACTAATTGAAATCATTACAAATTTATTAATCCCGAATTTATTTATTATGTTTTAAGAATTCCTTCACAATAAATAAATAAAATAAAATAAATAATTTATATTTATTTCTAAGGTTTGTTACTCGATGCTTTTTCAAAGTGTAGTATAAGATCCACGCCTGTACGAAAAGATTTATTCGTTTAAAAGAATTATTCTATTATTGTTTCCTCCGCAAAGGCAACATTGCACCGGGATTTTCCTCTTTTATGAAATAAAAAGGACGCCATAAAGCTGTTGAACGTGTCCGAGGCGCTGCGGATCAGGAAGGCCGGTGTTCCATCATCCGAAGTACGTGAGATGACCGGCGCTATACTTTGCGACGAGAGAAAACTGTCAACACATCCGGTTTATGTAACTAATAACATCCGGTTTACGTTACTACCCTGTAATAAGAATGTTTTTCTTCGAGTTGTTTTCAAACAACAAACATGTGTTGATATATTTTGATAATCATTTTAATCGTAACACAGGCTTGGTTACTTTAGATAATTTACAAGTAATTGAATATTTCGGCGTTAACTTTGTGGAAATCCATTATGAACAAATTATGAAATAAAACAATGAACTTTGTTTTTTTCCACTTATATTTGAGCACATGTTTCACTACATGTTTCGGAAACGTCCGTTTCCTTCATCAGATGAATTAAGACTGAGGTATGTGGGAGTGGTTGTCTGGTGTGTGGGTTGTGGATTCGGTAGAAGTGGAGGGGGTATCTAGATGGTGGTAGATCGGGAACATTGTAAGAAGGGGTGATGTGAAGCGTTGTATTTGATTATTGATTATGTTATTTATTGTGTTTAGGTTTTTATGAATTTCAAGTGTTTCTAAATTATTTTGTTTTAGGCCGTATGTCTGTTTATGTAGGATGTGTATTTTTTTATATACATAATAATTTAGAAACACATGAAATTCATAAAAACCTAAACACAACAAAAAACATAATCAATAATCAAGTACAACCCTTCACATTACCCCTTCTTACAATGTTCCCGATCTCCCACCACCTAGATACCCCCTCCACTTCTACCGAATCCACAACCCACACACCAGACAACCACTCCCACATCCTCAGTCTTAATTCACCTGATGAAGGAAACGGACGTTTCCGAATCATGTAGTGAAACAAGTGCTCAAATATAAGTGGAAAAAAACAAAGTTCATTGTTTTATTTCATAATTTGTTAGATAATTTACTTCAATACTGTAATTTCGGTGTGGGTAATTTGACAGATTGCGGGGTTTCGCGAGAGCTCTTTTTTCTGTCTTTTAGTTGGTCGTTACAAAATGTCCTCATTCAGTCGTTAACTGATTCATCATTGATGTCGTCATCAATAACCAATTAATGGGATTAATGGTCGTGACATCCTCGGCACAGCCGAGAGATAAAATGGGTGTCAATAGAATGACACATGTCAGATTTCCACGGTCGTTATTGTTGTTATTACGTTGCTTTAGACAAATAGTGCGCTTAAGACTAGGATTAAACAATTACTAATCGCGCCACGAGTACTTTAGCGTATTTAGTCAAAAATTATAATTTTGAAATATCAGTGTTTGAAGAAGTTACAAATGTCATACGCAAAAATATAAAATAAATGGTTTTTGCATTATTTCTCATATTTTTAACCTAAAGCACTAATTTCAAAATTTCTGGATGCTAAAATAAAGATTTTAGATAAATACTGTAATGCATCAAAATATTCAAATTATTACAACGCATTTCACACTTTATTTAATGAACAAAAAATAATTAAATGAATAAAAATTCCAAAAGATGTTCAATAAAACAGCATTATAAACTAAAAAATTATATTTTTACAATAAATTACTCATAGCGCTAAATATTCATTGATTTTACTTTCAAAAATTTAATTTTAATTTTTAATAAACATTTTCAACTTGCTTTTTAATTTATTGGAAGGTTTCGTTTGTGCTTATATTTTTTCTTTTTTTCCTACATGCAATTTCTTTTTCCAATATTTGTTTCTCAGTGGTCTGCAATGTAGTGATTATTGTGCTCTATTGTCTGATTTTGCCTGTACTACAAACTATAGCAACGAAATGTGACAGAAGTTATCACACCATGTAGCTTTAATACAAATCTGTTTTTAACATTTTAACCGCCATATGGCTAAATCTTTCAGGCGGTTTTTATCGTTTGATGTTTTGCTTTACACACAAAATGAAAGTATTTGTCCGCCTTAGTGTCAGTTTTTTTCTCGCGAATTTGTTTTCTGTAAATTGGTACAAAAAGTCAAAAATGCATTTTTGGTAGTTATCCAAACTTAAATAGGGACCGTCAATATATTCACAATTTTTCAGACTATATGACCTTAAATGACAATGAGTGGAGTAAATTTTTGGACAGATTTTAATGATTGACAACATTTTAGAAAAAACTTGAGACATTGAAAGCTATGTGGAATTCATACCACAATACATCAACCAACAATCAAGACCACACACACATCGAGGCACAATCAAGGCACACGAATGGCCTACAGGCCATTGCACCGTCAGCATTTCCGATGATTTCCCCACACACACACAGCCGCATTTCAGAAAACTTCTTTGTTTGAAAATCATATAAAAAGCGGCCCACACCCTATGTGGGCATGTCAGTCTTTCATCGGCCTCCGGCGGGTGGCCGGAGGCTATCGCCTTTCGAGTATCTACCATTGTCTTTGTAATCTTACTCATGTATAACTTCTTCTTTTTCATCGAGATAATAAAATCATAAAACATTCTACGCCTTTGGAGCTTTCCCGTCACATGACGGGTGGTGACCTAAAAGCAGTTGCTCCAAAGCACCTTCAAAGCCCTAAACATATGTTGTTATAAATCAATTTTATTTTATAATAAAATTGATTTTACTTTTTATTTATTAATTGTTTTAATTTTTAATCTTTGTGTTTTCTTTTACATGTACACAATTTTCTATGCACTACACAAAAAAATAATTTTGTTTTGTTCGATAGTACCTGCATATGTAAAATATATCGTATTTGTTCGTATTGATAGTGGGCTTTCCAAAAAATATAAAATCTAGAGCCTACTCACTCAAATAAATTAGAAAAGTATGGAATACCCTGGAGGCACTAGGCACTGGCGCTGAGCGTGAGTGAAAATTTTGGGCGGAAACATTCTATAGTTTTCTGATATAATAAAATGTTAATTATTTCTAAACAATGTGTACCAAAGTTTAAAAATAAACAAATATCTTTAGAACACTACCAAAGTGTACAAATTAAAAAAAATATGTCGGCTTGCTTTATATTTGTATTGGTGTATTAATGTTTCTCTGAAGAAGTTTGCTCATCGCTATCTTCAAAATATATTTTATATGTGGAGATACAATTTTAAAATTGCCAAAATTCATTTACAGCTGATATCAATTATACGAGAATCATTTTTCGAAAATAAATAAGGCTGCTTCGATATATGACCTCAACAAATTTTACCATCATTTCTTTTATTTGTTGGATCCTAAATCTAGGGTCTGGCCTCCTTTCCAACCATTCCTCTCCCAAACCGTTCCACGGGTAATATATGCGGGTCTTTTGTACATAAAACGAATATAAATTAAACAATTTTTTTCAATCGCGTAGATAAATATCTATTTAAGTATTTTTCATGAACTTCTTCAATAAGAGCAAAATACTAACAAAAACCAAAAAACAAACATAAGGGAGTTGTTATTCAACTAATAAGAAATTAATTTAAAAACAAATGTTTTAGACAAGTGAATTTTTTTATGTATTTATATGTAGGTATATGTTTTTCATATATTAAACAAAAACTCATGAGCGTTTACAAATTTATTATAAAATTTAGTAAAAAAGTTTAAGTATAAAATTGTGTCAAATATATAGTAAAAAGTGAAATCTGTTTAATTGATGATACAAATACTCTCAAACAGTGTGCTATCGTGTCGTTTAAATTTAAGGTCAATGCAACATTCAATACGCAAGTCATCAATTATTATACCTTGAAATTCCGAAAGTCATAACCAATACATCAACAACCAATAATTTTTATTAAATATCTAAAAGTGAAAACTTGGATAGAAAGTTACCTGAAAGAAAGGAATCATTCTGTAAAATTAGAAAATATATTAAGTTCAAACAAATCATCAAAATTTGGTTTACCGCAAGGTACTGTACTGGGACCGTTACTATTTAATATGTATGTAAATGATATGTTAAATTTACCTATCGACGGTCAGATCTTATCATATGCTGATGATACAACTCTAGTTTTTGACTGTAGAAATTAGAATGATTTTATAGCTGCAGCAAATCGGAGTATAAGTATCACTAAATAGAAATAAATTTTTTTGTTATGTATCAAATATGTAAATATATAAGATTTGTATTTAAAAAAAATATATATATTAATAATTAAGAAATTAATCCATACAAGAAACTATATCTCGGGCGATGCCGGATATACATATTCTCTGTAAAAAAATTCGACAATGCATTATGAACATACTCTGGCACAAAGTATGACAATCATTTGTAGAGAATATTCCGCGCATTAGTACGAGACCACGTACACTTCAATTAATCACCCTCTTACTAAGTGCGTGTACTATGGAAGCAATTACTCTCGTAAATTGGGCCAAAGCGTTATGAGCTGTATTTATTATTTACACAGAAACGCTATTCCCATACCAAATTAGAAAGGACGGCCTGAAAAGGCATCTTTCGGATAAAAGGCGGAATATTATGTCAGTACGCCGAGAATATGTATGAAAACGTACAAAATATAATACGTGATATAAAAATTCGTGCCGACCTATTGTTGTAGGTTTTCCTGGTATTTACTGATACGTACGGGAGCACAATACCTATTTGGGCTTATTTTTCTTAGGGCTAAATAATATTTTATTTATAAATTCTTTGTAAAAAAAAATGTGGTTGAAAACATATGAATTAACCTCTTAAATAATGATTATAAATAAACGGCTCGGTAGGCAGGATTAAAAAAGTGCTGGTTTGGGCTGTCGAAAATGCAAGTTATGTCTTTCCATTTCAGTGCAAAAATCGAACGCATATTCCGAACATGAATTTCGGAACTAAGTTCCTTAACGCAGCTTGACTGTTGGAAATCGTCACGTAAGAAAAAATCGTTATGCCCCCTCCATGCGACTTTGTCTCTCTCTTTGTTAAATATTTTTACTTTCGGAATTGAAGAAAAGGCATGAGAAACTTCGTTCCTGACAGGGGTCCCCTGTCTGCATACGTAATTTTTTGTTTATTTTATTTGTTTAAATATTATCATAATTACACTTTTTATTATACATTGTACAACACAGTAACTGCCATGTTAATAAATAAATATTTTATAAACAAATTTATGAATCAATTAGAATAAAAATAATAGAAATATCAAATTAAAGAAAAAATATTTTAGTCGCTACCGGAATTCAAACCATGGACCTCCATTACGCCCAGGAGTGGCGCGTTATCCAGATTTGCCACGGCAGCCTAACCACGTCGATTTTTCGACCTTATAATGTACCCCTTTATTCATTAATTCTCATATTATTAAATTTTTAGCAATCCACTTTTTATAATGCGACAGTCACAAATAACTTAATATATCTACCGCTAGAGGACGCCAAGATTTTATTATTCGGGTAAAAGAAAAATAGTAATTAATACACTTTTAATCCGTAAAATAAATATCTTGGACACGTAAGAAGAAATCCAGAGAAAAATTAGATATTTATCTCTAATTATTATGGTATCTATATGTATTTTAGTATTATCGGTATATATTTATATATCTCAATATCATGGTGTCTTCAAAAAGTATCGCAAATTTTGAATTTACGCAGGTTACGTATATTCGATATTCGGTTTTTTTATGGTGTTATGTTGGTACTTATATCTCTCACTTATGCCGACCAGTTCAGCCATTTTGAATGTTCAGTTAATTTTTGACAGCTGCTCTGCTTGCACGTGTTTTGTCTCGTCTTCAATTTTTGCCTATTCCAAAAAATGGATCAAAGAATCTGTATCAAATTTTGTGTGAATAACAAAATTAAGTGCACAGACGCATTCCGAATGTTGACTGTGGCATATGGTGAAGCTACCTTGGACCGAATCAACGTTTATCGGTGGTAAAAAATGTTCTCAGAGGGCCGAGAAGATGTGAACGACGAAGAGCGTGCCGGACGCCCGAGCACGTCAACATCAGACGAAAACATTGATGAAGTGATGAAAATAGCATTGGCCAATCGTCAATACTTGATTTAGTATGGATGAAATTTTAGATCACCATACTGTTTGATGGTGGTCTAAAATTTCATCAATAAATGGCGGTGGTAAAATACAAGTCACATATGAAACAAGTTGTGCGAGGTTGACACATATACAACCTCTAAAAATTTGATAGGTGAATAGTCTATCAAGGATGGAATTATGAAATTGTTAACGTTATCTATGAGACATCTTTAATAAATCTAGATTTTTTGTAATTCACATGCACATGCACAATTTTATAATATCACGAAACAGATTGTAAGTTACTTTCAATTATTTATGTAGTTATTTTCATCCTGGAAGTCTTTAATGAGTCTTCTAGCTAGTATAAAAAAATAATGTTTCTTTTAAATGTACTCGTGTATATTACAGTATACTTTTTAAGTACTAGTAAAAAAGATTTTTTTAAATCACTTTGTATGTGATAAACATGTTGTGGTTTTCGGTCTTATTTTTAATTTATTTATAACGTACAAAGGAAAGTTGAGTTTGGAAGATCTCAACCGTACCTTTTCATATTAAAAAAATTAAAACATTTGGAACCATTTATAAATAAATTTCTAACGAATAATTTATGCTTTTTCCCGTTTTTCTTAATAATATTTCTATTATTATCATTCATTCTAATAAAAATGTAATAAAATGATAAATAATAAGCTATTTCGATTATGTAGATTTTTTTATGTGAAAAATATAATTTGTATTACCTTGATGACGTGAATTATTTGTTCGGATTTATTTATTTTTCTCAGAATCTCCGGGAAAAATATTTCATTAAAAATATAGACACATATTATAATTCACTACAATTTGAATAAACGAGCAGTAATAATTAATTGGAAAACTTTCGTCAACTTTTTTCCGGCGGCATTACAAGGATGCGAATATGAACGCGCCCAGCGTGGACACTAGCGCTCATTCTCATCTCTGCTTTGGCAACGTCGTCAGTGATGCATGCGCTACCTCTTGATACATAAAGCAGTTGCGTAACTTGATTAAATAAATTAGTTCAATCCTGTAAGTCACTTGGTTCGAATACCTTACACAATATGTAACTGGTGTCATACATTCATACATCGAACACTGAAAGGATCCCGAATGTTAGGCGGGGAACCTTAATTTTAACCCTCTGTATTTGTGACTTCCAGCATACCACTACAGCCGCCTATCGGCTATTTTAGAGAGGGTGTTGTACATACCCGTATATGTGTAAATAGAAGCAATGTAACGCTGGAGATATAAGAATGTTCTTAGGTTATTATGGCCACTCAGAATCTTAAATCCACCTTAAAAAATAGAGGTATCATATCAGCTGCGGAATATATGTATTCTAGTTCATGAAAAAATACGACAGATGTCTTTAGAATAGTCTACAAATAAATGAAATGTTTTCCGATTTGGAATATATAAAACATTAAAAAATTTGATAATGTGTGGATGTAGGTACTTACGATGGAGTTGATGACCGTTGCATTGTGTAGAGTGATCACTTAAGATAGCTCATCCAGGTCGTGAGCCCTGGGCCATCCTAAAAAAAACTTCCATACACGTTTCTCATAAAAATAAAAATTTGACGGTGTGAGACTTAAAAAATTCTTATGTTTCTCGAGTACGTAAGAAGAGAAAAATAATAATGAAAAATGAATTTCTTCCTACTTGCGCATGCGCCCAAGTTTTTCTTAAATAAGTGTTTTAAAGTAAACTCAGTGGGATGGGAAAAATATAATGAAGGATGGATGACATACGGAAAAAAAAGAAAATTAATATTATTGTATTACTACGCCTCACTGAATGTTTATTTATTGTGTTATGAATTCTTTATTTTCATATATACTAAATTTATCATTTTTGTGATTTTTTTTGTTTCGTGGAGAAAATTAGAGGATGGTGTTGGGTTTGATTCGCATCGAGGTGTGAATTTTTTACTAATGATATACCTTTTTTGTTGATTGATTGAAGTAATATCCATTACTTTATTTTCTATAATATTTCTTTACAACATTTGAATTTTTTTTACAGAACAGGATGTTATATCATTTTAATGGTCTGTTGTTTGGAGATGAAACTTTTGTAATATTCAGTTTCATTTTGTTCTTATTATGATTTTTTTTCGCGAAGATCTGGAGATTTTTTTTATATTATGTTGTTTAAGTCCTAGTCTTTGTCAGTAAAAAAATAAATATACGTATCAAGTATTATAATAATTGTGAAATATTATATTAAATGGCTCAAAGCCGAGTAAACTGTCTTGATAAATGTGAGGTGTAATTATTTCAGTTTTAAACTTAATTATAAAGCGGAATAATTGTTTGTTAACAGGAAATATTTTAAATGATGTGCTCTGACGTCATAATATTTAGAAGGCCTTTTTTGATTGGAATTTCTACGTTAACGCGCCAAATGTAAGCTTGCAAAATCAATCACATAATCAGCTATAATGCTCTTAAATTAATAAAATATGAAAAAGTAAAATATGAAAAAGTTAAATATGAAAAAGAAGGTGCCATGTTTCTTGTTCTAAGTTCCTCAATTTTCGTAAAAGAAAAAATTAAAAATAGTGTTTTGAAGAACATATGGGGAGAAATTATTTAAATGTTGATACTAACATAGAATAAATAATTTTTCATGACTATATTTTGTAAAGCTATTTTCTTTCTAGCAAGCATCAATTAGTTTTCGCTGAAATGTAAGGGAGGGCCTATGATATAAATCTCGGAGACATATACCAAGAATCTACCGTTCCATGAATCATTGTGTGCATATTAATTTATTGATACTTTTTACTAGAAGGTTTATTGTCTCCAGTCCATACCTAAATGATCATTGGTAGTGTGCATACATTAAAGATTTTTCCTTTAAGATAAATTGGAATATCTTTATTATGAATAATATCGTTAAACTTCCTAAAGACAACCCAACCCAAACCTATCCTTCTAGAAGAAATTAGACGGAAAACAAAAGTTGCCGATGTCATAGTCTGTGCTGAAAAACTAAAGTGGCAATGGGCAGGACATATCGCTAGAGAGAATGAAACCAGATGGACGCCACAATTATGAAATGGAGGCCCTGGAAAAATAAAAATAGTGTTGGAAGGCTTCAAAGAGATAGACCGAAGCCATTATACCGATTGATGGTAGTGCTTGAATGGTGAGAGGTCAAGACAGAGCAAATGGAAGTACTTGGAAGAGGCCTGTATCTGAAAAGAAGGCTAAAGAAGAGAAAGATGTTGTTAATAAACATAGGAATCCAAATCATAAAAGTTAAAAAATACTCAATATAATCAATATATATATATAAAAAGAAACCCGTGTTTCCCTATCCGCCAAGTTTTCTCTACAACCAGCCACAACCACCCACCGGTGGTTATGGTGGTGGATAGCCCTTGGTGTCACATCGAAAATATGCGAGTTTGGTGGGGGTGGCTGTGCGTGGGTGGGAGTGGGTGACCAAAATGTGCATTCTAGCACATTGTTTTGTTATGGGAAGGCCGCAAATGCTTCAGATTGTTCCAAAATAGGCGCGCCGACTGTGTCGGTGAGTCTAGAAGGTTCCGGGAAAACCTGCTCTAGAAAGTTCTGGAAGGAGAAGGTTCTAGAAAATTCCAGAAAGTTCTATAAGGTTCTAAACTGAGTGGCGGAATGTGTCAGTGTGTCTAGATGGTTTCTGTACATTCAATAAATTTCTTAAAAGTTCTGGAAGGAGAATGTTCTAGAAGGTTCGCGAAAGTTCTATGACGATCCAAACAGTATACTAAAAATCTTCGCGTGCGAAGCCGCGCGGGCACAGCTAGTAGCACCTAGTCAGTGTCATTATTTCGTTGAAATATAAAGGATTATGAAATTAATAATCACAAGATCCAAATCCCACAAGTAAAAAAATACTTAAGATATGAACACATAGATGGTGTCATTATTTTGTTGAAAAATAACGAAGTTTGAAATTAATAAACACAAGAATCCAAATCAAAAAAGGAAAAAAAATACTTAAGATACTAGCATACGTAGACGGTGTCATTATCTCGTTGAAATTAAAGGATTATAAAATGAATAAACACAAGAATCCAAATCACAAAAGTCAATAAAAAACTCAAGACACTTGCATGTAAATAGTGCCAATATTTTGTTTGGAATCCAAACCTCCAAAGGAATGCAGTTTGCGCTACAGAATAGCTGCAGTGTTCTAGCTAAAATTTAACACCTACTACCCAACGTTTCGAGAGAGAAATGAGCTCATGAATACGATCTTCGGTAAACACAGAGGAGCTGCAATTCCTAGCCATCTTGGAGACTAGCTTCTACGAATTGTTATATCTAACTTGTATGAGGTCTAACCTAGCTTGTATTTTAAACAGTACTCGCGTATATGCATCGTTATTGTTATGGGAAAAACGATCATTTTTTAGGGGCGGCCCTCGTAGTCTAGTGGACAGGACACCAGCTTCTCTGGGGTCCCGTATTCTATTCCAGTTCCAATCAACCCGAGTGAAGGAAGTAAGCTTTATCAAAGGTCGCATTTTATGTTTCAATATTTTGGACCTATTTCTGTTAAATATTGGAGTGTTATGAATGTAAATATAAGTCAAATAGGTCAAAATAGAAATTTGAACCAAACTTTTTCGGGCTTTTAATAATTTTATATGACTTGTATTTACTATTGCAAATCAAATATATTTTTAAAAACCGATACAAACTACTCTATGGTACTACAACGTTTTACAGATAAGAGGTCAGAAATATTTTTAAAAAATGCAAACTTTTATATTGCTTATTTCTTTGACTGTTGATATTTCACGCAAAGTGTTAAAACATTTTCCATTCAAAATTTATTGAGGAAGACTCATTGTTTACAAAATTTTTGGTACTAGATTCGAATCACCCTGTTTATAATATTGAACGAGTTTTTCAATAAAAACGGTGAAATGTGCATGCTTTGGGAGAAATGATAATGATTTTATATATTTTATTTAATTTCAATTCAAAGGATTCAAAAATATTTATTTTTATCCAGTATTCAGCCAGTGTAAATTTTAGAAAAACTGATATTTTTCATCGGAGATAATATTTGAGGAGATATAAAAATTAATCTTTGAGCGCGTGCGCTGCACATTTTACCACCATTATGCATTACGCGCAATGTTCCCTGTAAGGTGTGCGCGTGTGCGCGCGCACACCTACCAAAATGTCTCCGCACACATGTTTTACCCTCCGCACAGTAATTATAATAAAAGAAAGTTTCCTTTGCTGAAAGATGTTTTGCATGAACTATCATCAATGTGCAAATATTTTCAAAAGAGCAATATAACAAGTACAGAAGCCACTCAATTTGCAAACGCTAAAATTAATCAACTTAGAGCTCAATATTTAAGTGAGGTTGTTAAATAGCAGCGATATAAATTTAACCGCGATTTTGAAATTCATCCAATTACTCTGTGATCATCTAGAAATGCGATTTCCAGAAGATTTGTTGGAGTGGCGTGCTTTCCATCAGGCCGCAATAAGAAGAGCTACAGAGTTTAAATGCGGGAAGGATCAATTAGACAGGCTATGTTTGAATATATCCAATTAATACAAATTACTGAAAAAGATAAGAATTACAATTATGCATAAACAATATTTTAATCTAAAATTTATAGTTGCCGAGAAAGTGAAGACTGGTTTGATTCAAACATTTGCCGATTTATTAACCTTTGCACATAGTGATCCAGATCAATTTGATTGTATTTCAGTTTTACTAGATATTTCTGGAATATTTCAGGCGTCAAGCGCTGACTGTGAATGAGGGTTTAGTTTAATGAATGCAATTAAATCAAGATCAAGATATAGAATGGAAGTAGAACATTTAGAATGTTTACTACGAATAAAGTCATACATTTCATCCGGGGAAAATGTTGACTTAAATGTGGTTTATAAATATTGGGTCGATAGAACGGACAGAAGAGAGAAAAAATAATTATTGAAAAAATGTAATAAATAATTTATAGGTTCATTGTATAATAATAAAATATTTTCAATACACTAATTCATAAAGATATGTGTTGTGTTTTAAATTGTGCAACAAATTGGTTGACTGGCAGGACCCCGATGTGATATAGTACCAAGCAATTGGGTAAGAATATTATGCAATTTTCATAAAATTAATTACCTATTTTCTAGTGTTTTTGCTTTAGGGCATTGAATCTCCTAGGGTCGGTCCATCAGTATATTTATTCCATTTAAAAAAGTAGGTGCAATAGAAATGCGACAAAATTATGAGAAAGATTTTTTTACGTAGTTGAAAATTTAATAAGAATAATTTTCAATAAAAGTAAAAAAACTACATTTTTATAAATGTTTATTTAAAAAAAAAAACGCAACAAACAAAAATATAGATTCAACATAAATAAAAAGAAAATTCTACAAGTTTAATATTTAATATATTATATCAACGAATATTTTTCATCTTTTTTATTTATTTCAAAAATTATCTTTGTTCGTTTTGTTATTATACAAAATCACTGTGATTAATAAATACCCTACATATACAATTTATCATTAAAATATACATTTTATGAAAATTAAATTTTCATTAAAATATAAATTTTAATGAAAAATTGTATGTGTTTATGGGAGGGGGTGTAAATTAATCGCACCGCCACTGCACAGATGCGTCAAAGATCCGCACACACAATAGAAAAATTAGAACGTTGATTACGCGAATATTTATTTCACACCAACTGAAAATTTTATTATATTTACTTTCTTTGTGATTATACTATCTACCAAATATATAATAATAATAAAATTATATTATTTACTTAATCTCGTATTAATATAACACAAATACTGTGTAGTCCTATATAAGTATTAAAAAATTAAAAATACGAACTTATACAAAAGATTTTTCTTAAAGGCGCGCTTACAGTATTAAAAAACAATGCTTCCGAATTACTGTTCCACACTTTGGGATGAAGAGAGTTCCACGCCTTTGAGCCTGCCATCCCAAAAATTTACGTTCGTTAGTTTACTTCGTTAAACGTCCTGAAAATGGATGATCAACTCTACCACCCTTCCTGCAGCTGAAGTAGAAGCTGAGCTTAGATTTGGGAGTCTTCTATTCAAGTTGCCTGGAATACAGTGTTCTTGAAGATACGGATATCCCATTTTATGTGTCGCCTTGTACGTCAACCAACACAATTTAAATTACATTCTTTCAGGGAAACGGATCCCCTTGAGAAAACTAACAAACTTTGTATAGAACTACGCTGATTGGGTTTAAACGTCTACGGGTTTCGATACTGTACTCTATCATCAGTACTGTAGTGTATGTTTCGATACAGTACGGTATCGAAATCGGTAGATGTTTAAAAACAATTTTGTGTGGTTTATTCAAAGTTTGTAAGTTTTCTCAAATGAATAATTATGTCCAACCACAAAGATAACGCTGTAAACATCAAAAATATGAATTCCGTATAGTTAACGCAAAATTAATTATTGAGAAACTTAATATACAAAGAAATATTATTTCACAATAATTAACCCGTCGCTCATGACGTTTGGTCATATTGACTCGAGGTCTAAATCTTAAAAATCTATGCTAAACCCGTTATTGATCGAGTGAAAAGCGTAGAATAGCGACCATAATTGACGGTGAGACTGACGAATCTGTAAAAAATCGATTTTCGTTTTAGTATCTTAAACCATGCGATTTAGTCTATATTTTCGAGTAATTGAAAAAAAGTTTAATGTTCCTTTAGTGAATCCTTCATTTGAAATTAAATGCTTTTTTTAACATTATACGAAAATATAAATTAGATGATTTAAGTTAGTAAATTGAAAAAAGAATTTTGATAGATTTGACAGTAAACGTAGGGACCGTCGATACTATTAAATAACATTCCATAATTGAAATATATAATATGTGATCATGATGATAGAAGCATTTAATTTGATGAAATTAATATAAATAAATGGTATGTACGAGACATAATTTCCCGTAAGATCAAAGATGTACTTTCTTGAAGAACGTAAAATATTTTTGTTAATTAACAAATATATTTACCGTCGACCGACTCTTAGCTTTTTTAATGAACGAGAAAAATGAAACTGCGTAATAATAATTTCTTTTTTAAGAATATTTCTTAATTTTTGCCTGATTGCAAAGCTTTTGTACAATTATTACACTTAAAATTTTTCAAAGGAATTATTTCTTTTGGTTCCCGATTGCCTCCAACGACAAAGAAGATAAGTTTCTTGTTACGTAAGAGAATTTTGTATTTAGTAGGTTTTTAAAGAAAAGAATTAATTGGCAGCTTTTTAAAATATTTTTTTGCTACCCGACAATATATTTCAAAGAAAATTCTTAAATTGTTAGAAAGATTGTTTGCAGAAGTTTTCAAAGTGAATGAAATAATTTTTAAAGTAACGCGTACAGAAACTCATAACCTCAAAAAAACAGAAACCTCTTCTATATTTATTTTTAAAATTTCATTTCACAACTATTTTGTTACAAATTACAGTGTTCCGTAATTGTTATTAATTATTTTAAAAATTGCTTCTCAAATATTTTATGCATATACAATTATTATAGATAATTTTTATCATAAAATTTGATGGAGGTCCCGTTTCAATCACCCTTCCATCTCACACCAGTAACTCCGACTACTTTTTTCAGTACCTAATATTTCCGTGTTTATTACAATAATTATTATTTCAGTATTTTCACCTAAATCATGTTTTCCATGTGTGAATGTAGTTTGTTTAAAACTCTTGCCGGCAAAAAATATTCTTTCATTCTCAAAATACGAAGAGAATAATTAATATTTAAACTTAAGTAGAGTAAACGTGCTTTATTGCATCCATTTTAATGATCATCATGAATAATATCAACAAAGTTAACGCCGATTCTATCAATAATATAGGTAACTTTATTTACTCTAGAGTAAGGCGGTACTTGTCAAATTATAGAAAAATTTCTGAACGTTTTTATTACATGTTTTTCCCTGTCCTATTTATGTTTTATTAAAAAAAATATTATTTCATTAGTTAGTGAAAGTGTCAATGTGAATAACGCTGATGAGCTTGTAGCATAAATAGGCCATCTAGCTGCATTTACTGCAGCTAGACAGTGTGCATTACTTAAAGCATCGTTGTGTGGAACTAATAAAAAAAAACACTTGGTTTTTTTGCATAATATTTCCATTAATATATTCGCGAAAACATGGGAGAAGTCGAAGGTTACTCCAATATGATAGTTATCCGTAGAAAACTACAGATCTGTAGCTAATCTTTCTGCACAAAGGCTGTATGAGATTGATTTCTCGGACCAAAATAGAAACCAATTCATCTCCTATAGCCTATTTGCGTCAGAGTTTTTTGTTTTTTAAATAGAGATGTGAACAAAGAATACGTGTCACATCAATATTCTTACTATTTTCAAACTAAGCTAAACGCTTGTGCTATGAAAATAGGACTAACTTGCTAGTCTGGAGTGAGATTCGAACCCGCGACATTTGGATCATGAGGCCAGTGTCCTAACAACAGGACCAACAAGCTACAACAAGTTAAGCTATAATAGTTTAGAGACTAGAAGGGACGTGTATTTGATTACGCATTTTTATCGGTTGTTAATCGATAATCGAAATCGTGCTGAGTATTGATTTGTATTTTCCTTAGACAGCGTCAGCATAGATTTTTTCACATTACAATGTACAGAACTAACCTGCCAATAATTATGCCTGTTGGAAGAGCTACTGCTATGCTGAACAATATCACTTTGAACATTGATCTGTTCCATGTCTCTGTGAGGTTTTCCGAAGCAGGATTATTCTACACCTTTGATATGAATGATTTTATATATGTTTAATATTTGATTTTGTTGTTTATATATTTCTTACTTATTAATAATATTTAAGAATTTAATTTATGTTTTTAATGTTAATTTTATATATAAAATAAATAAATTGAATTGAAAATTGAAATTTAAATGAGTCTATAAAAAATTAGAGAAAAAAATATTTCTTAAAAGACCAACAATTCAAGTTATTTAATTCAATTTATTGTTATATGTAATATATATGCCATACAATAAACACTACTTCGAAAAAAAATAAAAATAAAATAAATAAAAGGCGGGACATACAATTTTCCAGCTGTCAAAAGTGACGATATGCATCGATAGATCATGCTACTTCAATACGAGATCGAGACATGAACAAACGTCATATCAGATAAACCTTGCACGAGCGTATTATTTACATGTCATTGGAAGACAGAAAGGTTGCGAGGAAATGAGACAACCATACGGAGAACCGACGTTTAAAATATGTGGGAACGCAAGTCATGTTGGGATAGATCACTGTTATTAGAATTTTAAATGTTTTAAGTCTAGAATTTACAAAAGCGTATTTATATTTCTCCAATAATTTATGTGTTGTAAAAAAATAGTAAACAACAATTTTTCTTATATCACTGTTTTTAAATTTAAAACTTATGTCGCATAAGCAGATTTAGATATTATTTTGATTTCCGACTGAAATGTCAAAACACTTGTGAATTAAATTTAACTCAAATATTTTTTTACCTAAAATAAACAAAAAACTACTCCAACAATATGATTGAATTAAAAATAAAATTAACAACCATTAATCTATATTTTAAAAATTATGTCGTAAATTAATATCTTACTTGACTTTATAAATTACAATGACATCTTCGCGAATATACCGCCGCTTGCAAGGTCACCAAAGCACGCATATGACAGACAATCTGACGTAAGTTCAATGTGAGTTTATCAGTAGAAAAGCAAAATAATATTAAACTAGTTAAAAAAATACTCATTATCTGCGACGAATAGATTGCTTTCGAATATATAACATGGTATTATTTTGAACTAATGTCAAATTTGGCATAAAAACACGTTTTAAAGTGATTTTTTTTATGAAAAAGTGTATGGACTACAGAGAAACGTCCGCCTCTCCCGCACGGCACGCGGCATCTGATTGAAAACTGCGCTATTTCTTGTCACAAATGTGACAAGAAATAGCGCTTTAGAATTTTTATTTTAAAATAATAATTAACGTGATTTTTATAAAAAATGTAGCTTTTTAATAGTGATTGAAGACTCAAAGTGTGAATATAGATACAATATATCGTTTAAAATCATCTTTTTATATGAATAAACAACATTTGAAAATGACCAAAAATCGTAAATATTTAAGCATGTTTGAAAAAATAATATCTTTTTTTTATATTGAATATTTCTTAATTTTCTACGTACGGATTCTAGATAATTAAGTAAACTTTATATGTATGAAAAAACATATTATGCTTACATAGAAATTTTAAGCGAACCACTCTATGCCCAGGAACATTAAAAACGTTTTTTTTTTGCCGCGGCCTGTGGATTAATGCTTATATTTTTCTTATTTATTGTAAATAATGTTCAGTTTATTACTTTTATACAAGAAAAAAGATTCAATCTAAGTTGTTGCCCTAAAAAAATGAAATTTATCATATAATTCTGATATAAAAGTATAATAAAAACCCACATTTTCGCAAAAAACGCCGAAATACGCATTCGCAGTGAATGTACCGCCTTAAGCAGCAAATTCACTATCATGTGTCTAAACTTATGTCAAAATCAACGTTAAAGGTTGCGTACCTTATCCACCTATAGGGGTGACAGATTAACCACCACACATATACATTATTAACAGGGGACAGTTTATGAGAAATCTATTTAAGGGTTGTGAAGACCATGATACTGATAAAATAAAGTTGTCATTTTCTTTTTCATTTCCATATCAACATTTTTTTTATAAATCGTGTTAAATATGCATTTACCATTACCATTTACTCATCTTCAATATCGTATTAGTTACGTTACATAGTAACGTTAAATTTTTAGTGATGTGGCAGTTAATCGGAAATATAAGAAATTTTTGAGTTTTTTTTCCTTATCTTCTCATTTCTATTTTTATACGAATATTATTACTTATCCTGTATCCTTACATTAATTGGAAGAATTTTGAATAAAATTTTTTTTTTTTTCAGTTGATTCAGCAACATTGTAGATTGACTTATTAGAAAATATATTTTATTATTTGTATGTATATATATATATTTTATTAATTAATAAAATATAAGTTTATACATACAAACGATAAAATCTTTTTTTTTTAATATTTTTAATTTCATAATACATTTTTACAACAGCATTTATTTATCTACCAGCTTAGTTACTTCTTCTCCACCTCAAATACCGTAAGTTTTTTGGACACAGGAAAAACAATTCATGTTTCCCACATACATCTTGTAGACAGGAATGAGAGGACCAAAACATCAAAAAAAAAAAAAAAAATGTCGCTGACCGTACGATAAAGGAGCCTTGTTTGACCTCCCCAGGAAGCTATGAAATTGCATATTTGACGCATAAATAGGGCTTAAAGGAATCATCCCCTTTTGAACCGGAGGTCTTGAAAAATAGAACATACGGATCTATACTTTGCCGGAAGGCATTTTGAATGTACATAAGTTCCGAAAACCTGAAAAGCAGAGGCTGCTTTTGTTAATTTAAGAGCCTTACCACTACATCATGAAGAAAAAGAAGATTATCACTTTATTTTATCATAAAAATCTCACTTTACCCATGTTAACCTACCAAGTGAGACAGGCACAGTCCAAACAAAATTTTATACTTAAAATTAAATAGAAATAAAAATAAATAAAATAAAATAAGTACCTAAGTAAATCTACCATTTTAGTTCTTCATTCTACAACAGGTCATGAGGTTTAATTACTATAAAAACAAAATACTTTATAAAAAATCTAGGCTTAAAATCACACAGATGTATTGAGAGCCCAACGGAAATTGAACAGAAATTCTCAGTTTGCGCGAATAATGTAGTATTTATTTTTTTAAACGTAGTATTTAAAAATATCCTTCTAACAAAAATTTTCCTGTCAACAGTTATTTAGCATATATAAATATTGACAACAATGATCGTAGCAAGAAAACTTACAAATATTAACAACAGCATAAAGAGTGATTCTAAATATTCACTTTAATTTAATAATTTCTATAATTTACCGACTTGAATCTATGATTTGCACGCGGAGATGTATAATTGTGGATGAGACGGGAGGTGTATGTCAGGTCAAAGGAGAGTGGCGGTCCATCCTCCCTGTCTATTCCTGTTGATTAAAAAGATTATTATTTAATAATATTATTAATGATACTTTGTTATATTTAACTAGTCGTACACGTGTAAGAATCAGGGTAAATAATAATAATTAATAAACAATATTTTATGTGTTTTTTTTTAAATAGAGATGCGAATACGAAATACGTGTCATATTAATATTCTTACTATTCTCAAACTAGGCCAATAGCCTGTGCTATGACAATAGGATTAATTTGCCGGTGTCCTGGAATGGGGCTCGGACTACTGCACCAACAAGCTACTGTGGTGGTATGGTAGTATCACTAAATCAACGATTATTATTCTATTAAATTTAAATGTAAAAAAAATATATTTAAGGTATTTGCATTTACTTAGAATAATAAAATATATAATAATATTTATTCAATATGTAAAATAGATACAAAAGGTATATTTTTGACGATGAAAATATTGCATTTTTTCCCAAGCAAAACACACCCGGTGCAATCCAAATAAATATTTGAAGGGTGTTTTATCTGGCGGTGCGGATATCCACTCCTCACTGCTCAAACATGGATCCCTGGCGGCCCCTGGCTGCGTTACACGGGATTACTGCTCAAATTTGGTGCGCATCCGAGCTAGATACGCTTTGACTGGCAGGCGCGTTACTAGATGGCGATATGTGTCCTGTACAAATATAACGCCTAGTGGTACTAAGTTCACCGTACGTAACGCTATTAAGCGGGGCGTGCGGCAAGGTAGGCATGGCGGACTTTTGTTTCAATCTATTGCTGCCATTAATCTGAGACAAACACATTTTAAGAAGTATTTTAAGTTCGATCCACTTGTGGCGGTCAGATTTTAAACATAAATAAAATACTTCGAAACAATTTTAAGTACATTTTCACCTCAAACAGTTTTAAAAGCTGTGCAATCCATCCCCTAGTCACCTAACCACTTTCACACCTGACACTTATTTCAATTTAATAAAATATGTATTTTTATTTAAAAAAAACAGAGACGATAATGGTTCAAATAATTGGTTTAATACAAAGAAACGAAAAAAAAAAATGGTTCTGTCAACTCTTCAAATAAGAGTGTTTGAAGCGTGCACTTGTATTGAAAAGAAATGTACATTAGAAAAATATAAATAAGTTTTAAAAAATACATAATTTTTATTATTTATTATAAAACACTCAAAACAGACAATAAACTAATATTGAACGTTGAAAATAATGTCACACGGCAGATTTCACAAAAACAAAATTGCCAAAAAAAAATAATTGCCTATATTTTGTAATGTTTAATTTGTACTTTACTCTTAAAAAAATGGCGGTTTCGAGATCAGTTGGTGTTACTAAGTGGTTTGAATCTAGTGATTTTTTATTTATTTAATTTTCTCAATACCTTTTTATCAAAAATTTTCGAAACTTCAAATTCACAAAATATAATTCAATAATAATACATTTGGATGTTTTAGTAATAGACCGAGATCAGCTGGAAATATTTTGTTACCTAAATGTAATAGTGGCACAGCCCCACACTATTTCACTTATCAAGAAGTATCTATATATTAATTACTCCAACCAATGTCGTACGTTTCTGCATACTGATAATTTCTGTTGCCAGTTTAAAAAAAAACATTTTAGAGTACATTAAAAAGATTAAAAAATATAGCAATACGAACAAACTGATATCAAAAAACATCCAAATCCAAAATATCGAAAATTAAAATATCGGAATTTATAGATTTTTTGAAATATTTTCGTGGAATCCGTGTGTTCAAAACAGCCAACGTAATTGCAGTCAACGAATTTTTGTGCTGGCCATACCGCTTTATGACATTGACGGTAAGTACGCGTTTACGCTTTTCTCTTTTATTTTTATTGTTTTTGCGTGGTTTTTGCATTAATCTTGCTTCAATAAACGTTCAAAACATTTATTTTACGCTTTATTTTTAAATGCTTTATATATTTTTTTTAAACTGCGAAGTGATCTTAACCCTACATTCAAAAACATACGTCTCTCATATAACCTCAAAAGTAGCACAGCGCGTGACGCGAAATGTGTCATTTTTATTGTTTTTGCGTTAAACTCGCTTCAATAATACGTTCATTTGAACATGAACATTTATTACGCTTCATATTTATTTTATAACCTCAAAAGTAGCACAGTGCGTGGCGCGAAATGTGTCATTTTCCCCGTATTTATACATAAATATATTATTTTTCAGAATTCCAATGGAAGACTCAACATCACAAACCGGCAATTTGATGGAGGAGCTTTGTGGAAATGACTGGAGGATTGCAAGACGAAGAATTGAAAATATGACTCAAGAAGAACGAGAGTCAGAATGCGAGACAAAGGAATATGACTCAAGATGAACGCGACAGGCAGAATGCGAGACGAAGGATTGAAAATATGACTCAAGATGAACGCGAAAGGCAGAATGCGATTCGAGTTCACAATATGAATGAAGACCAGCGTGAACGTAACAATGCCAGACGTAGAGTGTCAAACATAACAGAAGAGGAACGTGAAAGAAGGAATGCTAACCAGCGTGAACGTAACAATGCCATAACAGAAGAGGAACGTGAAAGAAGGAATGCTATTCGTAGAATATCAAACATGACAGAAGCGGAACGCGAAAGAAGAAATGCTAGGCAAAGAGTGTATGCTGAAGGAAGAAATGCGAAATCTTATTTTAAATGTGCCATTAACAATTTTATTCATGGCCACGGAGAGTACTGTAGATCATTGCAAAGCGGTTCATTTTGATGCTGAAATGAGTCTAAAAATTTTAAGAAATTTATTCGTCAGTACAACTGTGCTAATGCATTTGCATCTTTCGGAGTGCAAATAAGTGACATACCAGGTGTAGGCCCGTATTGTTTAAAAATTTCAGGTGAAGTATATCATAGAACGTCTAGAAGTTTGCAGAGTGATGGAGAGGTGCCGGCATATGCGCAACTATATGTTTACGATGCGGATGAAGCAGTCAGGGTACGTATGAGCCATCCGTCTAACCTTAGATGTCAACAAAATATAATGGAAACTATTGATAATGTCATCCGTCGTGTAAGTCCATATGCTCTCCAATACAAAAGGTTGAAAGAAGCGGTTGAGGAAGAAGAATCTATAGTTGCAGAGCACGGGGGCCAGATGCGGAATATTCAACTACTCTTTACGCGTTCTTCGTTAGATGACCAAAGAAGGTATAATGCTCCATCTAATAATAATGAAGTCGCCATTGTGTATGTAGCAGATTACGAAGGTAGGTTACCGCCAAACGTAGATTTTGCTGTTCACCTAAGAATGTAGGAGGTCTCCAGCGTATTAATATGTTATCAAAACATTTAGATCCGATGGTTTTTCCATTGTTATTTCCATCAGGTGAATTTGGTTGGACTCTACAGCCTTAAATAATACAACATTAACTGCATGGTTTAAACGTAACTAACAAGATAATGAGGCATGTAATATTAAGTATCAGGATTTAACTAATTTCTATGTTTTTTCTAGCAATAAGCAGTGGAAGAAGAGGCAATGTGGCGGGGACAAGATTATTGGTCGCATGTCCCCCGTTTCTCCTAGAAATATAGAATTATACCATTTAAGACTTATTCTTTTACAAGTGACTGGCGCTACGTCCTTTGAATCTTTGCGGACTGCTAATGGTTGTCTACTTCCTACATTTCATGATGCAGTACGAGAATTAGGACTCATCGATGATATTGAAGAATGGCAGCGTTGCATGGCTTAAGCTTCAACGTATATGATGCCCAAAGCTCTTTGCGACCTATTTGTCTTATTAATGATTCATTGCCTCCACCAGATCCGTTGCAGCTGTGGAACGATTTCAAAGATTTGATGTCAGAAGACTTTAGTCGTCAAGGTGCTACTGCAGAAATTGCACAAAATTGTTCCCTTTTGTATATTCAAACGGCATTAATAAATGAAAATTCTTCTTGCACATCACAGGGTTTGCCGGGACCAGATTACAGCAATACTTATAATGAAGTGGTTGATATTAATTTAACATTAGAAAGTTCTCTAGGGTTAGAGATGGCTGCAAAACTCAATCGAGAACAACATTGTGCTTTCGACAGTATATTAAGTAAAAAATTTCAGATGTACCTGAAACAAAAAAATGTTTCTTTATTGACGGTCCTGGTGGCACAGGTAAAACGTTCCTTTATAAGACTATTATACATACTTGAAGAGGAAAATCTAAGAAAGTTTTATCTGTTGCTTGGACAGGAATATCAGCAATTTTATTACCAGGTGGACGTACATGTCACATGGCTTTTAATTTACTTCTTGATTTATAGAATAACACAACATGCAGAGTGACATCCAAGAACCGTGCAATTATAAGTGCAGCTGATGTTATCATCTGGGATAAAGCACCGATGGCGCCAGTTATAGCTTTAGATATAATTGAACGTACTCTGCGCGATATAATGGGTAATAATGATATTTTTGGCAATAAAGTAATCATTTTGGGCGGCGACTAGACAAATTCTACCAGTTTCTCGAAGGGCTTCTCGCGGTCAGTTAGTAGCGACATCTATTAAAAACAGCCAACATTGGAAAAATTTTACTATTTTCAATTTGAAAACTAATGTCCCCGCTTTAGAAGGTGAAAATTCATTTACACAGTGGCTTTTAGATTTAGGCGATGGAAAGCTACCTCCTGTGGAAGGAAAGTATGCGTCATCAGTGCTTATTCCAAATGAAAGTGTAAGTCAAAATGTTGTTCAAAGCATATATAATGAAGTACATTCTATAGCGGATGTTCCCCTAATGAGTAAACGAACGATACTGTGTCCAAAGAATGAATAAGCTCGATTGGTTAACGAAGATGTACTCGGGCGATTAGAAGGTCCAATCTTTACATTTTATTATGTGGATAGTATTAAAGATGATGGTCGTGAAATGGACTACAAAATGATATATTTTTAAAATACATTTATTTATCAATAATCATTAAACTAAAATGCTATGTAATTTATTAATAAATAAGACGCTGTAATTTTATCGATAAAAATAAATACAAAGAAGAATTCGACAGCTGTTTCATTTTTTGTATGTCACTGACAGCTACCATAGACAGTAAAACCTGATTTTTTCACTGAAATTTTGTCTGTCACTGACAGCTACCATAGACACTAAAACCTGATTTTTTTCTCCTCAATGTTGATGAATTCATTATTTTTAAACCAGCCAAACTTAAAAACTCAGAGTTGACAGCATCACAATATTATACAGTAACTGTCAAGAAACAAAAAAAGAAATATTGCTTACTTCAGAATACGGCTAATTATCAAATTCTATTAACTTTGTAACAGTAAGGAAATCAATTGTGTTTGTTGCAGAGCAAACACAATTGGCCGCGGGACGACCGTCATTGGCCGCGAAGCGGCCACAATAGCAAAAATGGAAATTTTCCAGATACAATTGGCCGCGAAGCGGCTGACGTAGGCATAGGTAAACAATTGTGTTTGCTGCACAGCAAACACAATTGGCCGCGCAGCGGCCATGGCTGGCCGCGGAGCGGCCGTCATTGGCCGCGAAGCGGCCACAATAGCCGCCCGCAGGGCCTAGCAGTAAGCAATCGGCGAAGCCGATTGCTTTCCTGCTAGTATATATATATTGATTGTATTATTTGTATAAATCTACTTATATTATTTGATTAATTACACCTACATGTTTCGGAAATACCTTTAGCTAATAATACCTTAAGCTAGCCATGAGAAAACCAAAATTCACGGGGCAACATGCTGGAGCAGCGGGAATCCCTGATCCCATTTAATATTCTAAGAAAAGTCGTTTCAGAGTTGATTTGATTCTACAGAAAATCATCATCGCAACACAATGAAGGGCATCAAAGGCTTCGTCCTGCCCATTTGAAAACAAACCCACATTTTCAGCAAAATTACCGAAAGCTTTCGTGCTATCAGATTCAAAAATATAATAAATAAACCTTCAAAGGAATAATTGTTTTCTGAATGTTCCTTACAACTGAATAGTTCACAGTTTGCATTCTTGAATTGGACGAAATGGACGAGAAATGCAGAAAGCATCCAACCCACAAAATGCTAAAAATTAGTTACGTTTGGACGGTTTTGGACAATTTAATACGATATCTTTGTAAATGAAAACTTCCGTTTTTTGTAAATTAAAATTAATTTTTTCTTACCTACATCATTGCCATCACCATAAAATTAACTCATAAACGCAAAAAAGTGGTTTGACCGTTTTCTGCCAAATCAAATTTACAAATCCTTGGCAAACAAAAATATTGATTAAAAACATCCATGGACGCTTTATACAAATTAATAATTCTATTTTTACTAAACGATAATAATTTTGTAGAAAACCTTCTTTTCTATACCTTAGATAATACTTTACACTTCATGCTTTATCAAATTCATAGAACATAGAAGCCACATGTAAAAAACAGTAGGTACTGTTTTTCGAACATTTAGACATTTTGTTGAAGAATCCAACCTGTAAAACGCGTCGTAAACAAGACTTTTTTCTTATAATAACATTTAAAAAAATCTAGAATGAGCATATTCTAGATTTTTTAAAATTTTATTTAAAACATTTAAAAAAACATGCAATAATGAATTAAATATCGACGTAATAGGTTTTTGTAGGTTCAAATTTTTGGAAGCCGTTTCCTCAGCTCCCAGTTTTTTGGGTTGGATTTTTTCTGCATAACTAAATCCAATTTAGCTTTAGAGTCCAATATCAATCGAACTAACGACTGAGAGGTAACGCGATCTTTAAATATAATTTCATATCTATAATATACTTTTATACCGATATTTTTCAGGGAAATGTTCACTTTGAATCACACTGAATCTGTTTCAAAATTCATATAATTTTTCACAAAATAAGTTTAAAATATTTCGTTTTTACGAAAATTTTTATTTATTTTTATTTTCGTTTTAGTCACAAGCAGACCTTTAGAAGAAATTCAAAAGAATTTTATTTCAACGGTATCATATTTAAGTAGCATTATTAAGTTCAAGGGCCTTAGTATGTATTATATATCGTTATATTCTTAATAGCTCCAATTTAACTAAAGGTGCCTAACATGATATTTATTTTATTTTATTATTTTATTTATATTTCATAATTTTTAAAAATAGATTTAAAAGTTATTTTAACCGTTTAGGTAAAATAAAGATAACGATAATCATTTAGTCAAATTTCAGATAATTGAACATCCTGTTCCATCTTTAAAAAAATTTTTCACACAGTAGGTACTTCATGAGGGTAAAATTCGAATACTAATTAATATAAAAAAATTGTAAAGCGGAGGTGGGCGTATTCCTATTCCTCGTAAACGTTTAAAATATCACTGGAGGGCGGCGCCTGCGGGGAGATCGATCCACGCTGATTGGATGGTTTGTACAAGTTCCCTGGATCAGTTAATGGACTCTGGTCTCCGAGGAATCGGAAGTAGCGAGTGTTGCGATTCTGGCATATTTGTACGATGAGTCTTCCCGGTACGTTCACTTTTGAACTAGACTTCCAATCTGGGATAGGATTCAATTAAAGGCGTGCAGTGTTCAAGTTTTTCACTTAAGCGTGACATTTTTAATGAATAAATATACAAAGCTTGAAGCTACCGTTTAATAAATTTTCTCTCCGAACTATATTTATAATATTTATTATATAGGCCGGAACACTTCTATAAAATTTTAAACAAAAATACAGAAATTGCTTCAAAGTTGTCAAATGTTCAAAATTGCTTCGAAGTCCGTTAATTTAAAAAATATATATATAGGAAAGTATATATGTTTTTCTGTTAGGTATTGTATATGATATATTTGTAATTATCACGCTAATAAAATACCGTAATTTTTCATTACTTGAGTTGTGGTTTGGTCATTTTGTACCTAATGTAATATAAGAGAGAAAGGGATGGTAAATAAAATATGTAAGGGGAGTGTTAAAAAACCTGGCATCATCAGGTTAGCCAAAAGTGGTGAACTACCCTGTTACTCCTAAAAATTACAACAATCCAAGAGCTCGCATTAGAAAATGTATGAAAGTAGACGGGGTAAGTGGAATACCAGGAGAAAAGACTAGCGTCTGTAGTGTCTACACTTGTGGGGCAATGGTGTAGTGATTAGTTAGTTACTGAAGTTGTATAAACTATACTATACTATAAAATATAGATGGCCAATTACAGGTCTCCACATTTAGAAATATGTTAGTAATGATAAATATGTTATGAATTGAACTTAGGCATGTAAAGAATTATATAACAAGAAAGAATAAAAATTTTAACAAAAGAAAATGATACTTAATTACTAGCAGAAAAACATAGGCATGTTAAAAATAATACAAAAATAATGAACAAGAGAAAAAGAAACTTAATTATTAAGTAGAAAAAAATTCTGCACTCAAAATTTTTCTTAATCTTGTGTGGCTGCACTCGAACAGATCAATATCCAATAATCTTATCAGTTTATTGAATGCATCGCATACCCTCAAGAAATATGAATTACGACGATAGTTGGATGAGGTAAAATCAATGTGAAAGACTGGGTTGTGTGTAGGAGACCTACAGGGAACATGGAATTTTAGTCTATTTAATATTTCAGGACAGTCAACGTTGCCCAATACAATTTTTAGTAGGTACAGCAAATCACCATTTCCCGACATTTGTATAATGGTAAGATGTGATATTTTTTGCATGAACTGTCATGATCGTCAGAAACGCAATTGAATTTGAAGTAGAGAAAATGAATAATTTTTTTTTAAATTTGTTCCAAGCGATTTACATAGATCATATTAGGTCCTTACATATGAAATTGGCGTTTTGCCGTACTGGCAAATTTGATCTCAAATATCTTCTCTTTGGTTACGAATTCCAAATCCAAATTTATACAGCTATTTACTCATGTATTTGTGTTTTGAAAATTATAATTCATTTGTTTTTTCCTCAATTGTTTTTTCTTTGCGTCACTCAGTTTACAAAATGAAAAACTTGAAATATCGCGTTATTTACGAGTACGAGTTCCACCGTGGCACCAATGCTGCAGAAACGGCTCGAAGGATTAATGATGTGTATGGCGACGGTGCCGCAAAAGAAAACACAGTGCGTTTTTTGTTCCAACGTTTTCGTTCTGGAAATTTCGACCTGCAGAACAAGCCCCGTGGACGGCCGGAGACCAAAGTTGATAATGAAGAATTGAAGGCTATTGTGGAAGCGGATCCATCGCAAACCACATCCGAGTTAGCTGCAGGCTGCGGTGTTAGTGATAAAACTGTTTTAATCCACTTGAAGCAAATTGGTAAGGTGAAAAAGCTTGAAAGGTGGGTACCTCACGAATTGAGTGAAGCAAATCAACAAACGCGCGTTGACTGCTGCGTTGCATTACTCAACCGGTCACAATAATGAAGGGATTTTAAATCGAATCATTACCTGTGATGAAAAGTGGATCCTGTACGATAATCGGAAGCGCTCATCGCAATGGCTGAACCCTGCCGAACCAGCCAAACCATGCCCCAAGCGAAAATTGACTCCAAAAAAGTTACTTGTGAGCGTTTGGTAGACTAGTGCTGGTGTCGTTCACTACAGCTTTCTTAAATCTGGCCAGACGATTACGGCAGATATCTATTGTCAGCAACTGCAAACCATGATGGAAAAGCTAGCTGCTAAACAACCGAGGCTGGTTAATCACTCTAGGCCACTGCTGCTTCATGATAACGCTAGACCACACACTGCACAACAGACGGCTACCAAATTAGAGGAGCTTCAATTGGAATGTCTAAGACATCCACCGTACTCTCCGGACCTTGCCCCAACAGATTACCATTTTTTTCGGAATTTGGATAACTTCTTGCAAAGGAAAAAATTCAACTCCGATGGGGCAGTCCAAACCGTCTTCAAAGATTTTATTGATTCCCGTCCGAATGGTTTTTTTAGTAAAGGGATCGATGAACTAACTACCTATGAGATGGCAAAAGTGCATAGATAGCAATGGTACATACTTTGATTAAATAAATATATTATAATAAAAAAAAATCGGCTTTATGTTCCTCCCATACTAAACGCCAATTTCATATGTAAGGACCTAATATACTGGGGATTTCATACTTGCGTTGCGTACTCTAGTTTACTTGTGACAAAAGTGCAGTAAAGTACTTTCAATGTCTTTACACATTTAAAATCTTTAGATAGGGGAGGATGGGTGAATTGCGGACGCTGAAACGAAATAACGTACAAAACCTATACTATTAGAAACAATCAGCCTGACTTTATTTAATATGAAACTTTAGTTATTCACCTACAAAATCTACATTAATTATTTTACGAGATCAATCAACAACTATATGTTTTTAATCAAAAACAAAACCTTGTCTGTCCGTAATTACTCGTAGCCCTTAGGGTAAATACGGACGGGTGTTGGGTTAATTACGGACAGCATGGGGTATTTACGGATGAGGTCCCACATCATTCACACAAGTCATAAATAAAGCCTCTGGAAGAAGTCCCAGCAGCGCACTTCTCAAGAGCCCAATTCTATCTAACATTTTAAACACACAATCCAGCCTTCGCTGGGGGGTCACGATACTTTTCCTGACAAAAAATGCAAAAATATTCATCATTCTCTTGTACAGTTTCAACAATTTTAAAATTTCTCAACTTTTGATCGTTTTTCTTTAGTATTTTTTTGGTTTCTTTTGTAGTTTTTTCTATTCTCGTTTCAGATCTTTCTGGTTTCTTTTGTTCTTTTTCTTCTAGGAAAACTTTTTCCAGTGTGCTGGTAAAAATGAATATGTTTTTTTTAACCCACCGTTTGTTATGATTAGGTTATAGAGTTGGTACCTTTACTATGTCAATAAATGGTACTGAGGAAGACTGGCTAGTTTGACTTGTCATATTTTGGCTTAAATCAGCATCATTGATAACATCACCTGCGCGTACTAATTCATTCGCACGTTTTATTTATTTTTAATATTCCATGTTAGGAACGTTTCTAAAGAGTTGAGATGCCTCTTAAGATCCTGTTTGACTTGAAATACTATCATTGGCTGCATCACAGATGACTTGAGATTCATTTTGAGCTCTCTTTGGCTTAAATTATTGAAGTTGGTGTTTCTGGTGTTAAGTGGAGTTTCTGGTTCAAAAATATAACCAAAACTTGCAAAAGTGCCTTTGAATTTATCTTGATCCACTGGGTAAATTACAGCACACCTGAAGCCATTAATAACTTTATCTATACTTGTTGTTTGGTTAAAGGTTGTTTTGTATAAAGACCTACAGTATCATATGCTGTAATTTTGGCTCCCGGATTGTTGACCGTAAGCTTTCAGACTTACGTGGCTCTCGTGATTTTCCAGTACTAGCAAAACGGGATTATCAGCCGAAGGTTTTGCAAATTCTTTGAAATGCTGGAGCCATTCAACGAATATTCGTTCAGTTATCCAACCAGAGTCGGAAACACTAGCTGCCATATTAATATCACTGTCTCATAAGCAGTGCATTCATTCTCTTTCTTTTGAATGTGAAAAATGGTGGAATATAAGTGCCTCTAGCGTTAAAACAATTTACAACTGTAGTTCCGCGCTTTGCACTGGTAAATTTACCCACTTGTTTTAATCCCTTTGGTGCAAGAATCCTGGAATTCTGTTGTACAGTACTAATCCTAGTTTCATAGACATTGTTGATTGAATCTGATTTAAATTACTATTTGATTATAAGTGTTTTCAAATTTTCAAAAAATATATCTATTTTTTCAGGGTTAAATACTATGATAAAACGTGCAATAAATTGGTTTAGGTTTTGATATATAATCGAGTCAGGGGTAATTACGGACGTCCGTATTTACCCTAGGAAGCTTGTCCGCAATAAACCCAACGAGTTTAAAAAATAACAACGACAATAATTTGTTGTGCCGAAAAGTACAGCCCACCGAATCTTGCAAAAAAAATGAGTTCCACCCCTACTATGTACAGCGAGTACAAACTTTGGAACCCCGGGATTATCAACACCTGGTTAATTTTTGCCGAACGATGTTACAAAAAACCAGGATGTCGACATTTAAAAAACTTAAACCTGCGTAACTTACTAAATATTTAAATAATTAGAAATATTTTGAGTTCAGAATTTATTATACAGAATATATGATATTGTATTTTTTTATCATAAATCCGCACAATTTCCAAACTTTATTAAGAATCCACACGTTTCATATTTTCAATAGCATTTGATTAAATCTCGTAACTTTTTCAGTAACAAATATTTTTTTCTGTCTACGCCTACATGATATTAAACGATTGGCTGTTTTATATAGACCTCAAATAGGCACGTATCTGACTTTCTTCGAAAGGTATTGATAGTCAATTTATATCCATCTTCCGAAACGTTTCTTCGAGCTTCTACGTAAAGTCAAATTCATGTAGAGTGTAAAAATTGTAGCGTGAAAACACGCTACTGTATGTACCGTTTAGTACTAGTGGCGACATCTCTTATCACCGTGAATAAGCTGTCAGTCCCAGGGCAGAGAAGAAAAGACGGGCTGGTGAGCGGGGGACACGAATTACATTTCCCGCACAAGATGTATCAGTATTTAAAGGATTTTATATCTGTTAAACACAACAGGACTTAATAAATTTATTTAAGAAGAACTTTACAGAGCAAAAATCAGAAACACAGTGATGCATCATAGACCCCTTCCTACTATTTATACTGTATTTCCTTTGTTTCCAAATTAATATAAATATTCTTTGCTTCTAAGGGATTTTTATGGTGTTAATATAAACAATTTAACGAGTTCATTGACCTAAAGGGCTAAACAGGTTAAGGGGTAAAGATTCATCTCTTTGTCTTCATATGAAATCCTCCAACCGAGGGACTAACGTAAACAATAAGTTCTTTGGCTCGAATGGTTAACATAAACAAAATGAGGATTTGTAGGTATCGATATTCTAGTTCAAATAAATGATAAATATCCAAATGTTAGCAGGGATATAGTACACGCGACGCGAGGTGCGGATTGGAGGTCGAACTGAGATTGCTTGCCTCACAAAAGGGAGTATGTCTGAAGAAAAGAAAACGCGCGGAGCTCTCCAGAGTCCTGTGGAGGCAAACCTGTTCGAGAACTTATTCGCCCTTTTCCTTTTTCATCACTTGTTTTTTCATTTTAAAACGGATTATGAAAGACCAAAGACGCTGACGTGAAATTATTTTTATTACAATTTTTTTGTACTTCTAATTCTTCTTTTTTATGATCTATTTTTTCAACAACCATTTATCACACCATTTGTATAAATATATCGGTCAGTGTTTGAGATATTTAGTTGGAAATAATTTTCATTATAAATTCTTTGTACGCGAGAAAAAAAACTGTATGAAGAATTTTTCATTTGATGTCATTCAAACTTCATCTCTGTATAGGATGGATGCTTCTAGGAACGACTAATTTTCACCTAAAAAAAATATTGATTGTATTATTTGTATGTATCTACTTCTTTTATTTGATTAATTACACCGGAACAATCCGGAAAAACCTTTCCATGGTCAGGGTGTTGTATAACTGTCAAAATATCAGAATGAAATGTCTTTTGTTTCTTGTTTTTCTAAATTATTTGAAAAATTATTTTTAAATATTATTACTGAAGTTCTCGATTACTCGCAATTATTGGAAAAAAAATGGAATTGGGCTAGTAGTTAAATTTAATTGATAATTAATACTATTTTGATTACTATTACACGCTTTACTAATTTCTAATGATTCTAAATTATTTAATTTCAAACCAAAATATATTATTTTGGTTTGAAATTTGTAAATCATTTTCTAATAAATGATTTACAAATTCAGAAAAACCATGATTATTCAGACATCTTTAATGCTCTTTAACTCTTAGATTGAATCTACATCTACAATGTTGCTGAATCAATTGAAAAAATACTTTTCACCTATACTGCTTTATCATAATTTTCCCAGGTTTGTTCGATACAGAAAGTAAGATCATGTAATATCTACCTAAATGTTATCCTTTCCGGGTGGTGTATACCCCTATACCTGATAATAAGAGAGACTGCTCATCTAGATAATACAATAGTGATAAATACCTCAATATTGTGTGTAGACAAATTTTTAATAAAAAATATTATTTTAATTATTTCTGACGTTTTAAAATTTCACTTCTAAGAATCCGGTTATTTAGCGTAGCATTTTACGTAGGTGTGTAAAAAAACTTTCGCTAATGAATAGCTAGAGCTTATGAAATCAAAGGAAAGAGGGCTGCATCCGCAGGTCACCCTGGTGCGGTACATCACACATTACCACCCCCAAAAGCTGACGAAAGATGGAAACAGACGGTGACGTACCTAGATAAAGTGCTGCCCTTAAGCAAATTTAAGAATGCGGCCCCTATTATTTTGTATAGTTCCTATAATAAATATTCTGGTACAAATCATTATGAATGAAAAATGTCCCCTTCCATAACAATACAGTGGGTTTGGTAAATTAATAGGGACACCTAAGAAAATTGTGTAGTTCTCACTTTGGATTCATAAAATTATGAGGTGTACGATTTTAGGCATACGATTTTTTTTTATTGACAAGAATATTTAGTTTGGAAAATTTTAACACCATATTTGTTCTTCAATCTATAAACCCATGTTTTTTTTAAATATGTCACCATTATCCCAAATATTAAATAACATTTTTAATTTAGTATTAGTAGATATAGAAAGCCAATTAATTGTATAGGATTTGGGATTTTTTTAAAACTATTGAATTCGAAATTTGCTTATTTATAAATACAATTCTTCTTCACTGCTTTTCGATATCAAATATTGGTGTAAAAATAATAAATAATAAAATAATAAAAACCCCAAAATCATTGTGGTATTCTTGAAGAAGCATAATTCAAAATATATTGTTTTATGAGCCGGTCCATTTGGTCAAGGAAAAAAAATGAAATGATCCGCCCTTTTTAGAATTTTTACTACACGGGACATAACATTAATATTTTCTAAATAGGTATATTTCTTGTCGGAATTTTTTAAATGGATATTAACTTACCCCTTAAAAATTTATTCCGCTTTTTTATACAAGTCGATAATTCTTATATATATTTTTTTTTAATTTGCCATTTTTAGAGCCGCCTTACTTATGCTTACTTACCTATGCTTACAAGACATCCTTGGAAGTATGTTAATATTCAATAATTAAAACCTTAATAAAATCTTAGGATATCAAAATTTTTGAGATGTTAGAATTGCAAAAAAGTTTAATTAAATTTAAACCAGCAGTTGCGTACCTAAAAGCTCTGAGCCGTTGAATATCTGTAACTGAAACTGAACGCTGTCAGCGCCCGCGCGGCTTGCGGTTAACGCGATGCGTCTTAAAGAAACCTGATATTTTTAACTATATTCTAGCAAAATCTTGTTCACATTTTCCCCCAGAAAATCTTCCACAGCTTTAAAGTATTGTTAAGGCGAAGTAACTCGGGGATCTATTAATATTCATAAGACAAAAGCTCCCACCCAATGAAAACATCTCAGAAGCGAGTCAGTCGTGTAATTGCTATTGAAGCAGCCCCTATTTAAAATTAGGAGATAAGTCGCCTCCAATCTATTTCATAACAACATGATTAAACTCTTAGCCTTGTCCACCTTATCATTATTGTAAGTAAATTTTGTTAATCAGGTTGATCATTCGATATTCGATTTAATTGTTGTAATGCTTTTTAATCAACCTACTTACGTTTTTTATGTACCTATATAAATTAAACGTTTTATTAGAAGATATCTAAAAACGTACTTCAATGTAAACTTTGATTTTTTTAATAAATGGGATTGATTTATTTGACCACATTTAATTACATCTGAAAAATAGAAAAATTCAATAAGTATATTTACAATTAAAAATTTAATATATTTTTCTTGTATGTTAAATTTTATTGTTATAAGCAGAAAAAAATTATATTTATTTATTTCTTAGAATTTAGAGTCCCAAAAAAAACATTTTCACAAAATACATCTATATGTGCATGTAAAACAACTAAAATATTTTGGAGAAATACATGAGACCACAGATTTCCAAAATATGTAAACATGAACTAACCCAAATTATCGATACATGGTCTGGTTCCAAAAAATTTGACATTTAAAAAAAAATTACTACGAGCTTTTAGATTTTGTAACTGTCAAAAAAATGTCAAGTCAAATATTCTTAAAAAGTATACGTCTTAGTAAATAAGTCGCGCTTTATTACAAAAGGGCGGAATTCGATTTGAACCGGGATTAAAAAAAAATTAAAAATACAACGTCAATTTTAAAAAATAAGTTTTATTAACTAAGAGATTTAATTATGCAATAATAAATACCTTTCCTGCATTATAAATATGTCTTAAACCCGAACCCAACTCTGGCAAAATAGGTATATATAAAAATCATTTTTTTAACGCAGTCAGTAAATGTTGTAAAATAATCTTTATTTTACACACATACACCGTATTTTTATGAAATTGAAAAAATTAAAAAATGGCGGAAATATAACCCGACAAGTAGAGCCCTGTTTTAAAAATCCTCGCTGATACACGATTTCTCTGCTAGGCGTTATCTCAAACACAAAATCTTTTTTTTTTCTTGTTTAGAAGGGTAATAGTTATTGTATGACGTTGGGAATAATTTTTTTTTTTAAATTGAAGAAATGATAGCTGTTTTAAAAAAAACTCAAATTTTCCTTGAAATTCTTAGTTTAAAAATTTATAACTTTTGAACATGACACCCAATCAAAAAAAATCCTAAGTCACACTTCAGACAATATTATGAAAAATAACTATTGTTGATTTCAACCAAATTGGTTGAGTAGATCGGGAGTTACCGTGCACAACGTTTTGAAAAAAGTAGTTTCGGGAAAAACGCAAAAGAAAAAAATACGACTTCGAATCAAATTTATTTATTTTAATTACCTTTAAAATCTGCGATTCCTGGACCATACGTGGAGTATTGATCTATTGTTGCTGTGATGTCCTCTGATTCCTTTTGAGCTGCTCTTTTCAATTTCCCGGCCTCTTTAGTCTCCTGTTGAGCTTTTATGTTGGCACTGGCCAATTCTGATGCGCTCACTGTTAATTATTATAACTTTACTAATATTGGGAATTTTTGAATAATTTAACGCTTTAAATATTCTTACAAGTATTAACTATTTAATTAGCCAAAAAAAAAAAAATAATTTCAATGTGGTATAACCCCTTAAATATATCGAAAGGTAAACATAATTCCGCTGTGTCCCAATCCTATCGCCTAAAGAAGAGGCTTAGTTCATCTCTGTACTATTTCACATTGAGTTTGAGACTGTGTTATGAAATACATACCTACTGAAAGTTTTAAGAAATTTAAAAATATTACGATTAACACAATTACTGCATTAATAAAAAGGCTATTAATAAAAGGCCTTCTTGTAACAAGGCAAGGTACGTGTACCTACTACATATCAGATTCGGCGATTACCTTGTCTAGATTTTTATTTCTGAATATTGGAATATTCCTTTGAGCGACCGTCGCAGTATTGTTACAAGAATATCTGGTATTCCTAGCAGGTATATGGACGTTAATTAATCGTGATGTACATATATGTTGGCACTAAATATGAAATACATAATAGGTTCAGCTCTGACTTTCCTTAACTGGAAAATAAAATTACCATTCTAATACTCGGTGCTTTTTTTTGTAAAAAAAAAAACAATAAAGCAGGAACTCACCTTGTGACGTTTGCCCCATTGTAGAGGGTGTATTTTGGGGTGAAGCTTTTTTTTTTAAAGAAGTTTAAATCGAAAGTTTAAAAGAGAAGGCTTTAAGAAAAGTTTTAAAAGCGATTTTACTTTAAGTTCATTTATTAAAAGTCTAATATATTATTTGAGATCTGCTTTTGCAAGCTCAAATCTATGTTTAAAATTTATTTACGTGATTGAATTAAGTTTACGTTTAGTCTAACATATAATTTGGCCAGTAATCGTCTAGTGATAGTAATTTAGGACTCCTCGATGTGACGCGGTTACCCGGTACTTTTGGTAGCGTAGCAGAAGAAATGCCATTGTATTCATACGAGGCGAAACTAACCTAACATTATTAACGCGCAACATGAGCCGGACTCAAAACGACGATCGATTGAACAGACTAACAAAATCGCCTTTCATGGCGGCGCATCCGTCACTTCCTCGCATCCGGTAGCGGCGTCGCGAACATAAATATGTCTACGTAGATTTTTCGCCTAGAACGAAGCCGCCTGGTTACCGAGGTCTCATATTAGCACCTGTGGACGGATTCCACGGCTTAGTGCGGGGTCACGATTACGATGGAATATTCAGATAGATAAATACCACTTGCGAAATACAGCCTAGGGCGCTCTGAGTATAACTTGGTATCCACATAATACAACCGACGGTACATAATAGGAACTTAGCGCTAATATTGCGCAACAACACGCAATATTTATTTTTATTACGTATTTTATACTGGATCTGCCGGTCATCCAGATTAGATAAATCACGGTCGATTAATACACGGTTATACTTATTAAACACACACACAATACTCAAAATGCAAATTAACGGCTGGGTTCTCCAGAATACATACATACAATGCTTACAACTGGCGCGATCGGTGGTCTTCGGCCTGATTTATCTGTTCATGGTATATAGTGGAAAGAGTAAACATATATTCATAACAACTAGGCGCAACAGAGGCTCGGGGCAAGCTTTGTCTGACATTATCACAGCCCGAGATTCTAAATCGAAATTTTCGATTCTTTCATAAGTCATATTTTATAAGAGTCAAGTTGATTCTGATTTTACTTTTACGTAGATTTTAGGTTACCCTCCTCTACGGAAGGGGGTACAGCCCCATCGACAACGCTGTACCCGGTAGCTACCACCTGCGTAATTAATAGCTTCCCATGCTAATCTGCAGACCAAGATCAAGCCGAGACTCTATTGCTCCTGCTGGAATCCTCCGAAGTCCTCGCTTCCCGGCGACAAACATATCAGGAAGAAATGATATTAAGGTTTGTATATTATCCCGCGGGGCAGTCAAATTGACTGGTGTATAATGATGAGGATCCCACGTTGCGGCTTCCTGAGCCGGAGTATTATGATGTTTACTGCTGATTAAAGGGCTGAATGAACTAACTGGGTGACTGGAAAAGACTCTCCCTTGAGCGCGTCAGTCATAGCCATGTTAGCATCGCCAATTATAGTTGATGTGAATGATCCCACGGTGTAGTCTTATTGACTAGAGATATTAAATGATGGTAAATCAGCATGTTTATTACAGTTGATTGTGTAATTCCTGACATGCTTCTCGCTGGCCGGGAAAGGAGAACCCCGAAAGTCTCTGTATACAGCAAGTTAGAAAAGATGGTGAATGATGAGTATGATGGTGTTAGTAATGTCCTCGCGCAGTGTATAGATTATTAAATTGCTTCCTGCTTCTCGTAGTTGCTCGTCCATGCGGAACGCCCTGTCTCGTACGTTGATGAGGTCTCAAACGAAGGTTTTGATTGAGGTACGGCTACCTGAGTCTTATAGCTGACATTCATGAACATTCATATCCGGAATTCGAGCTCGTCGGGCCAAGGGGAGTGAAAGAACGTAGGGGCTTCTTCCCTCCGGCTGTGTTTGAGGCACGACGCTCTGGTCCGATTCGAAATGCTTCACCTTTGCTTGACTGAACACATTTTAACTGTGTGGAGGCTTTGCGCAATTCTACTTAGACCCACCCAGAGTGTCCCCGCAGTCCCGTTCATCCCCTGGACCGAGAACACGCACCCCGTCATTTGATCCCAGTTACATACAACTATCTGTATCGCGAGTGTATCTCTTTCTTCAATCCCCTTCATTATTCCATCTATACAACAATCACGTGACTAACCTCGAGAGTCTAGCACCGGTAATAAGATCTCATTATGCTACGTTGGAAGTTAATATTGCACAACCGGACGAGATGCCTATTTCCCGCGATCCTATTTAATTTGTAAAACGCAATAATATGTATTTATATATGTTAGTAAAACGTTTGAAATGCAGAATGCACGTACAATGACCTCGCTTCTATCCTAAAGATAATTAAGAAATAATTCCGACGTCACGCCCCGACAAGTACCAACTTGTTACCGCGTCCGTTGCCGTCGAACTCTGAACCCACGTAATGAAATGAATAGTGACCATGTGACAATGACAAATTATATAGCACGAACATTCCATTTGATACACATAAGAAAATAAAGAATAAATAATATTAAAGGTTCTTATCTTATTTCTGTAGTTGGTCTGCTTCTGAGATGGCATCCTGATCCGAAGTAATATAACGGGTCCTCTCCAAAATTGAGCAATTACCAGCGCCTGTGTAGCCCTTCACTTCCCTTGTATATATATTTTAATATCAGCGCCTGTAAAACTGTATTAGATCCTAGAAACAAGAAAACTATTCCCTCTACGCCGAGCACATACAGAACATAAACCCCTTCAAACTAGTTCATCTACGCCGTACAGTGATATCACGTGCAGACATAAACAATATAATTACAAGTATGCTTGCGTCCCGCCGACTGGACGCCTATGTTTTCCAATAACAACTTTCCTTCTATAATATAATATAAATAACTAAATATATGAATATCAAATTTAAATGACTTTCCATATGAACAGCGACAGAATTAAATATTTCATAAGCGTTATGCAATAATTCACCCGCTGGAATTATCACAGCCGCAATATTACGATTTCTTGTATATTAAATCTGATGCGCGTATAGTAATAATTATCCCTAGGCCCAAAATACGTAACAAAACAATCCACAACATGTATCAATATTTGTTACGATCCAGAAAGTTCTAAATTGAATACACGAAAAAGGCAATAGAAATAAATAATATTGAAAATGCTTAGCTGTATCTTCGAGTGTTGCTGCCTCTGTGACTCACTGATGGTATTTCGGTCCTCTCTCCACAAGAGCCTCCGGCCGACGTTGATGCTGAAGAAAGAAGCGCGATCCTCGAATTTGTATGGCTTATATAGTCTAAATTTCTCGCCATTTTTGACTCCAACCGACGTGTAAAGGTAAAGGTCTATCTCTTAGAACGCCTCCTATTGGTCGAATCCGTTCCGCGGACAACCGTTTTTTTTGATTGGCTCGCTTCGTCAAAATAAGATAACATAAAGCCTGCTTTACACGCCCGCGTGCATAAATAATAAAGCTCGCCCGCACCTACTTATCCGGCAAATATTTAATTATAGAGTATTTATGAATTGTGGTGCTTCTCCTTATCATGAGCCCTTAGCAGATAGATATTTTCGTATAATTTTTCAGCAATGTCTATTTGAATAGGCCAATATCGTTACAACCTCTTGTCAAGCTTTTTATTAAAGAAAATTATATTAAAATATTAATTAGATTACATGCGGCTCTTTCTAAATAATTAAAAATAGTTAAATTTTTTTTAAATCTGAAGTTAAGTATACAAATACAAATATACAAGTACAACTGAAAACCAAATAAAAATAAAAATTAATCTAATTTTCAGCACCTCAACGCCTACACATAAATTCAACTTTGTTATTTTTCGGCCAAGCATGACTTAAAATATAAAGTTTATATATAATAGATATAAAGTTTATATTGATTCCTGAAATTTTTTTACAGCATCACCTAGTGATAATTCTAATCTACGATTAGCACAATAGAAGGAACTATCTTCTTTTGGCACATTCAGGGTAAAATTTTCATTGTTACGGAAGTTGTAGTGAAAGCATATAACGGGGCATGTAGCGAAGATGTGAGACTACGAAATGCTCTTGATTATTATTTACTGTTCCAGTAATGTCTAAATATAATAATGTCGTTGGAATTGAAAGCTAAATTACACACATGCAGCAGGTACAGCGACGCAGCCTGACTGCCATCTCCGCTTCTACTTAACACTTCCGACGGTCAATGCTTCTGATTTTGTGTTCTATAGCGGGTTACTCACACGCCTGCTGCAGGGGAATCTAGTATTACCGTATTAATATATATTTTTAACATATACATTGTCACATAGCGGTTGTGATATAAAATGGTTTCGCAAGAGATTTTAATATAATTACACAGAACCGAAATAAATTATAATATGACATTTACAAGTTGCGACAATTGACCCCGGGCGCAAATGTTTCGTGTTTAATAACGCATTTATGAACAGCGGTCGCTAAATTTAAGTACAGCATAGAATACGGTCTAGCGAAGGGAAAAACTTCATTTCAAAATGAAGACTACAACACACACACGTTCACCAGTTTGAAGACTACAAAGTGTACACTACAATTGTAGTAAAAACTACTTGAAGTGAAGTAATTGTAGTACTACGAAATGAAGTGAAGTAAATGAAGTGAAGTAATGAAATGAAGTAATTGTTCCGGACAGGAACACGCAAAAGATAGTTTGGTTCCACGTGCCCAAAACTCGAAGAAACGCACCGAAAGTTTCAGATGGCAAAGTCGTATAAAACCAATCTAGAAACGCCGGTGTAGTAGAGGTTGCCTTAAAAGGGCCAAAGAAGATCCAGAGAAAGTCCAAGTAGTCAGCAGGGTCGTTGTAGGTAGAGAGAAATGAAAGACTGGTAAAAGTGGTCCGATAGGCTCTTAAAGCACCTTCAGGTGTACTGAATTGCTCGCCGTTATGAAACTGTTTATATAGCCAAATTACAAAATCCCTTCCATAACTCCATCGTAAAACAATCAGCCAATCACAAAGCTTGCTTTGCCGATTTCAGCGCTCGCGCCATCTCTGAGTGAATTTTGGTACTAATCAGTCTGACGATTGGCTGCGGAGATCGGCAGAAAGCACTTTGCTCCGACATAAAAAATCGTAAAAATAGTTTCATCGTCTTTTTGAGACGTAAATCATGTTAATTTATACAATACTAAACCTTGCTGATAATCTAACATAGTCTATGGGACCCGCAAGGTAGTATTAACAGAGTTATTACAAGTTATGTACCGAGTGCAATCGGCTAGTTACATTAAATTCAATAAAAAATAGTTCTTAAGTAGATACATGAATTTTTATGTAATAATTATGAAGTATATTTTATAAGGCGTCTTTTGACTATAGTTTAATGAGTGAATAATTAATATTATGTTAGTTATAAACAATTTTATCAAACAAAATTCCTCCTACGTTTCTGATGTAATTTGTAGTCGTAAATATATACTTTTTGTATAGATATTTACTGGAAGAATACAATAAAGAAAGTTTTAGTTTAATTGGACTGCTGTAGCGGCCAATATTCGATTTTGACTGAAAGTCATCTTTTTCGGCACGGTATCGCTCGGCCGGTGGGGTCGATATTAGCGATTGCGCTTATGTTGAGCGTAAAAGGTCCATTTTAGGGCCACTATTTTTATTTCCCCATTTTATGTTTTCTATGCGTTTCTTGACTTTTCCTGTGTTTTTAATAAAAATTATTTTTTGAAGAATTTTGTAAAGTTTAATTTATATTTTGTGTGTACGGTGCTCCACGCACTTTTTAGTAATGATGCTCCTCCGCCAGTCTACGTCCAGTCGGTCTTGTGCGACAATACTCTGATTTTACGGGCTGGGTACCCGTAAATCAGATGCAAGCGATATGGGGAACGGTCAGTCTGCAGCCTGCCGCCCCACTTTAATCTTCGGAATACCAGCCGGGCGCACCCAATTGGCTGGTTATCGGAAATGTATATACCAGTCTAAATTATCACGCCTCGTGAGCGGGTCAAATTCCAGAAATATTTGGAAAATATTTCGATTTCCATACTGACCATATGTCAGTCAAAATTGCCGCGAACGGCTGATTGCTTCGAAAAGCGCATCGTCTATCGCTTTGCAAGCGATTTACTCTCTTTATTAAAAAATAAAAGATGTGACAAAAATCCATAAATATTACATTGTATATGTCAATATTTAAATCTATAATAATAAACATTATTCATAGAGTCAAAAAAATAGTGTGTCACATAAAGTCTTTTATTTCATCTGTTTACATAAACATACAAAACTGGCATTGTTTCGTGATGACGCCACCGTTCCACGGCGATCGTTTCGAACTTCTAATTCCTGTCCGAAACACTCCCCCCGTGTAGCCAGTCTGCACTCACAGGAAGGACAGGATTCCCTCAATATCTGCAAAAGTGACGCCGTCACTGCGGCGCCCTGGACAGTGTGATGATTCTTGTTGCCGGTCGGGTGTATTCGCCCGCCGTGGTTCTTACTCGGACTACTCTGACTTGTCCGTCGGGTGCTACTTTTGTTTCTATCACCCTTCCCTTGGGCCATGTGTTGCGGGGGAGTGCTGGATCAGCGATGACGGCCATCTCTCCCTCTTTGATTGCGGGCGCAGGTTCTTGCCATTTGTGTCGTCGGGCTAGGGTCGGTAGGTACTCCCGCATCCACCTTCTCCAGAATAGGTCAGCCATCTGCTGAGCCATCTGCCACTGTTTCTTTAAACAGACATTTGCATCCAATGCCCCGTAAAGGGTTAAATGTGTATTTCTGCCCGATATTCCTAGAAGCAGGTGGTTAGGAGTGATTGGCGCGTCATCCAGGGGGTCTACTGACACATTTGTCAGTGGGCGACTGTTCACTGTGTATTCTGCCTCAGCTAGTAAGGTCCTTAATGTCTCTTCCCGCGGTGCCCGCTCCTTCAGCGTGGCCTCCAGCGCACGCTTCACAGCGCGTACAAGGCTTTCCCAAGCGCCGCCCATATGTGGGGCGAGCGGGGGGTTGAAGCTCCACTGTACCCCACTTTCTGTGAGATGTCCCTGCATTCTTGGGTCGTCATGGAGTTCTGCCAGCGCGGCCGCCATTTCCTTTTCCGCGCCTCGGAAGTTAGTCCCATTATCTGAGTATAAGAGGCGTGGATGACCGCGCCGCGCGGCCATTCGTCTGATGGCGAGTATAGCTGAATCTGCAGACAGGGACTCGGCTAGTTCCAAATGTACGGCGCGTGTTGTTAAACATGTAAACAGAGCGCCGTATCTTTTTTCTCTCCTT